>SNQJ01S0023852.1:115517-132352 GCA_010110895.2 Picea sitchensis | reverse complement strand
TTACATGCGTCTGTACATACCACAAAACTTTCATTTGGGCCAACAATCTTTAACACAGGTGCACTAGTAAGTAATTCCTTCAACATATTAAAATTCTTTTCACACTTGAGTGTCCATTCAAATTTAGTTCTGTTCTTTTGCAAAGAAGTGATGGGATGAACAATCTTAGAGAACCCTACTATGAACCTTCTATAGTAGCTAGCTAATCCCATAAAATATCTGACGTCTGACACATTTCTGGGTGTTGGCCATCCTCTAATGGCTTCGATCTTCTTTGGATCTACTACTATGCCCTGCTATGAAATAATGTCTCCCAAGTAATGGATTTTCTTTTGATAAAAATAACACTTACTCAACTTGGCATACAACTGATGTTCTCTCAGTACTTGCAATACCAGTCTTAAGTGATGTTCATGCTCCTCTTCAGACTTAGAATAGATAAGTATGTCATCCAAGAATACTATGACAAACTTATCCAAATAATTTCTGAATATGTCATTCATTAAGCACATGAAGACAACTAGTGCACTGGTTAGTCCGAATGGCACCACTACAAATTCATAATGCCCATACCTGGTCCTAAAGGCTGTCTTATGAATGTCTTCTTCCTTGATTCTTACCTGATGGTATCCTTCCCTTAGGTCAATCTTTGAAAATATCTTTGCTCCTCTTAGCTGTTCAAAGAGGTCATCAATTTGGGGTAGCAGATACTTATTCTTTATAGTGTACTTGTTCATCTTTCAAAAGTCAATACACAGCCTCAAGGTTCCATCCTTCTTTTTGACAAAGAGTACTGGTGCTCCCCAAGGTGAAACACTTGGATGTATGTACCCTTTTTTCAACCATTCCTCCAACTGCATTTGTAATTCTTTTAACTCTGGTGTGCTCATTCTGTAAGGTTCTTTTGACACCGGGGCAATTCTTGGCACTAAATCAATTGAGAAATCTATCTCCCTTATTGGTGGTAATCCGAGTATTTCTTGGAATACATCTTCAAATTTATGTAGTACCGAGAAATATTCGAGGCTTGACCCCTTTGTATTATCTGGCTCTTCCACATGAGCTGCATACAATTGACATCCTTTTCTAAAACATCTTTTCAGTTGTAAGGCCAGAATCTCCCTTATAGAGATGGATCTTGGAACTCCTTTCACAGTGCTCTATTTTTCATTCCCATCAAGACATATAAATGTCTTGTTATGACAATCTAGGAAATCATGATGCTTTTCCAACCAATCCATCCCAATCGAAACATCATAAGACCCCAATGGTATGATATATAGATCAGTACTAGTATTCACACCATTAAGACTTATGGAACAACTTCTGACCATATCATGGATTCTTCTTTTGGTTCCAGTGGCTAACTGAACCAAACTTGATTTTCCAAGTTTACTTTTACCCAAATGTAATCTATCCACTATCTTAGGATCAATGGAGCAATGGCTTGCTCCTGAATCAATCAAAATAGCAATAGGCTGATTTATGATCTTACCTTCCACATCGATCATATTGGACTGGTACTCTGCTTGTCGATCATTTAAGGCTGCATAGATTCTTCCCATATCTCCGACTATTGTAGCCTCTTGGATGTTGTGCACAGTCTTCACTCTGTCCTTTCTATGTGGGAAATCCTTGTACATGTGATATTCCTTCTTCAAATATTCCTTAGCATACTGATCTTGATGATTTGTATTAGGCTCATTCCTATTGAAGGGAGGTTTGAAAACTTCGCATTCTTCTTGTCCTTCCAAGATTTCTGCATGGATTCTCTTCCCTGGCCTTGCTCATACAGGTATTTATCCTTCCTGATCGCCTCAGTCAAGGTCTTGGGTTCATCATACTTGATCTTTTCCTTATAAAAGGCTGGCAGTCCACTTAGAAATATTTGTATTTTCACTTTCTCATCACCAATGAACTTGACATATTTTAACAATCCCAAGAACTTCTTCTCGTACTCTTCCATAGTCATGCTTCACAACCTGAGTTCAAAGAAATCCTGCATTTTCTTGTCATAGAAATGATCTGAGAGGTACTCCTTCTGGAAGTACTTCTTGAACTGTTTCCAAGTGATCCTACTTTCATTAACATGTTCCACTTGCTTCAGTTGGTCCCACCACATTGTAAATTTCTCGTGTGAATGGTAGGTGGCAATCCGGGATTCCAGGTTGGATGAATAATTATGAAAATAAAAGTATCTCCTGAGCCCAAGCAACCATGCTTCGACATCATCTTCCCTTTCTCTTTCACCTCCAAAGGAAGGTGGCTTGATCTTTCTCAGCTCTCCTTGCAAACCATCTACCTCTTGTTTCCTTCTTTGGTGTCTGACATGAGACACTTCTAGACTGCTTACGGGAACAACCGATGCATATAAATTTATTTCTTAGTAAGGAGGTGAGTGGTGTCCACGAGCTCTGTTGGAACTTCTGGAATACCCAGCTCTTCCAMGATCATCTCTTCTTACATGGCACTTTCCTTCTTCCTCTTGTCTTGAGTTTGATCCCTTCTTCATTTTTCTCTGCAACTGATTTAAGCTCTGCAAAACTTGAGAATTTATCTGACTTTTCTCTTTCATCAGTCTCTCGTTGTCTTCTTTGTAGCTATGCACTTCCATCTTTAGGCTTCTTACAGTTTCTATTAACGTTTCCTACTCTCCTTTTTCCTTGCGTCCATTGAACTCTGTCTCTGCATTACCAACTCTGGTATTCTGGCCTTCAACCTCCTTATCATTATTGGAGGCTCCCTCACCTTCTTCCATTTCCTCAATACACATCCTAAGATGATGTGCTTAATCCCCTTAATTCTGCAAAATGTGCAAGCGACCATTTTTTTAGAATTATGCATATGATAAACAAAATTGACAAACCATGCCACAAGTCTCTTTATTATTTTTGTTCATGGAGATCGTATCCCCATTCTCCGAAAATAACAATGTCCTGTTATCCCTGACTGAAAAAGAATGTCGTCCTGCGCAGGAGCTTCCTTCAAACCACTTCCTGGGTGACCACGATTAGAAACCGTGGCTAAATCCTTGCTTCTCACTTTTTTGTCTCGAATACAACCAATTCGGCCCTTAGTCCTCCTTTCCTCAGCTCTCAATCTGCATATGACCATGGCCATGACCCTGTGCTTAGTTACAAAAGCGCTTTTCCAGAGCTTCGAGACTTCGGAACTTCGGAACCTTCAACCAGGACCTAATCAACGGTCCTCGTCCTCATTCACGATCAACGATCAAGATCCACTTCGGAACTTCGGGCTTTGAAAGTTTCAACTTTCGACCCTCCGCTTTCCTTTGGAGTAATCTATACCCGAAGTTCGGAATCATGCGCCACACGTCCTCCTCAAATCAATGGCTCTAGTCCACTTTAGGTCGGCCTTTGAAAGTCTCAAATTTTTCCTCTTGCTTCCTTCCAGAATGATTTTACTCAGAGTTCACGATCTGTCGATGCGTTTCCTTCCACAGATCAACGAATTTGAATTGCTTCAGCTCTTTGAGCTTCAGAAGTTTCAAACTTCCCTCTTGCACCTTCTCCCGAAGTGATTTCACCCGAAGTCGACGATCCTTTGATGTGTTTCTTCTGGAATCAATGGTCGATAAGTACTCTGGTCTTCGGGCCTTCGGGAGTTTTCGACCCAATGCAACCTGTCACATATTTCCCTTCTGGAGTGCCCAGTCTTCAAACTGCACGACCTGTCACCACTTGGCAAAATTATGGAAGCGGACACGTGGCCCAATGAGGCGGTTGACATGTGTCACGTTCTAATCGACTTTTCAATATTCCAAATGCTGAAATATTATTGACACGTGGCACACATCCCTTATGTCCACATCATCCCAGGTGACGTCCACAAGCCACGTCACTTCAAAATTCTGGGGTCCACATCACCTCCAGGTGACGTCATTGTGCCCCACCTCTTTGGCTCTTCAGGCTTTGGGACTTCATGAGTTTTCCCGAACCCTGAATTCTCGAACTAGCCAATCTGTCGCCACGTGTCCTCCTGGATCGAACGACTAAGATTCACTTCAGGTCTTCACTCGAAGTTCACGGATCTGCTCCATGTGTCCTCCTCAATCTGACAACTATGTTTTACTTCAGGGATCCGGACTTTGGATATCTCAAACTTCAACCTTTTTCCTTGAAAATGTTTTTGTCCGAAGCTCGCGATCTTCTGGCACGTGTCTCCTGCAGATCGATGACTATGATTCCTTCAGGACTTTGGACTCCAGAAATCTCAAACTTCAAAAGCTATCTGGCCCTACTAGCTTTTATCCGAAGCCCTGTGTCTGGCGACACGTGTCTCTCGGCAGATCAATGACTGAGATCCTTTCGGGTCTTCGTACTTCAGAGAACTCAACTCTCAACCTTTGGTTTCCTCGAAAGTGCGTGGATTTTTTCTACGTGTCCTCCTAGATCAGACGATTGAGATTCACTTCGAATCTCTAGGTTCTGGAAATCTCAATTATCAACTTCTCCTACTCGCCTTTTCCCATAGTTATTTCACCCGAAGAACACGATCGATTGACGCGTTTCCTCCTACAGATCGCCGATCCCTAGCTACTTCTGGTCTTCAGAGGCTCTTTGCTTGAGTACTATCATGTCACATCAATGCATGCCTTTCAAATCACAGGGGCACGCATTGATGGTTTGGAGTAACCCTCTTTTCACCCCGCAATTCTCCTGATGCTGACACGTAACCCCTTGACGAAATTGTGGTTTGGATTGTGGGACTGCCTTGGGAAATTAACTCACATGCAACTTGGTTCCCCACAATGCCTCCTATCCATTGGTCTCACTGTCCAATGGGATCTGATGGTTGTGACCTTAGCCCTTGCTTCCTTTTCATCGAACGACCCTTGTTCACCTGTCCTCCGATCCAACGATCCCGGATCTCTGTTGATCCTATAGTGGCGATCACTCCCGAATTCGAAGGGGACGGTCACGATCCCTCAAACTCCTTACAACGGATCTCTGATGATCCAACTCCTATGTAGATTCTGCAATGCCATTCCTCCTGAGATTTTCAACTTCACAGTCAGAGTTCGATCTCGACCATGAGGTTCTGACCAACACACCCGGCCCATACAGGCCCGATGTTTCATCCAGAAGCTCTGATACCAATTTGTAACATACCCAACCACCCATAGGCCGGGTATGATACCTTCAAGCCCACCCTTGGAATTCTTTTTGTTACCGATACTTTTTAAAAAATATAAGGATGTATAAAATACAAGATTTAACAACATGCACAACAATAATCAACAAGCATGCATATTCTAAAGATTCAATTAAACGATAATTAAATACACAACGAAATACATTCATACACATATAATAATATAACAACAGAGAGCACTTATCTTTATAAAAGACGACACCAACTGGTCGCAGACCAAGGACGTTCCACCCAACCGTAGACACCACTGCTCCAAATCTCAACAACAGTGTCACCCCCGATCCAGGGCTATGAATCCACAAGGATGGTTCCAGAGTGTTACTTGGGTTCCCAAACCATTCATCTCTCAATCTCTCATAGGTTTCCCCAACACCCACAACAATCCAAGTACCCAACTCTCTTCTACCTAGCCTGTGCCACCTGAGAGAATGGACCTCCACCTTTCTCTTCCATGCAATCCCTCAGGCGGTCCTTCTCCTTCCCGCCAGGGCCTCTAGTATAGCTGGTCCAAAATATCAATGCTGGAACTCTCAAGACTCACAGTTGTGAGAAAAAAAGGGTACATGCCAATAAATTTCAGACATGTAGGCCCCAGGTCATGGCTGGATCACACCAGCGACCACTACAACCAACTATCCCGTGGCTAATTCTTCAACAACTTGGTTCCAAAGTACTATGTCATCCCAGGAAAAGGAATAATTCTTCGACATAGTGCAAAGTAAAGCAGTACGCATAAATTTATGATTATGGCAGGGCCTTGTTGCTTGGATTTGTAGCATCACCAACAATTTCCATAAGAATATCATGGAGGAAAATATTGGGTTTATTTTTATACATTGCATCGCCCATCTGTACAACAAGAGTATCCAACATAAAGTAGATTTTCTCTATTTATGGGCATGCTCAATGTCCATGAATGCATGACCCCTATTATTTTATCTCAATCCAACAACATCCCAGAATAATTTTCAACCCCTTCTCTTTTAACATTACTCTTACCTTTCTTACTCCCACCTTCCAATGGAAATATAGATGTTTGCAAACAACACATAAATTCCAATGTTTTCAAGGTCCAGCTTAAGAAGATTTTCTAGCACATGTTTTTCCAACTCTATGTTGCAATGAGATCTGTAGGAAACGAGCAAATTCCGCCATGCCTCACTATAAGGTTCTACTAGCATGCTAGAGGAATTGTGTGAGTGGATATTTTTTAATTGCACCTAGAGTTTATAGATTCACTCCAATCTTCAAAATTGGTATGGAAATAGCCTTACCTCTTCATGGATGTGTACATTTTTATACATATTTGGTCCTAGTTTCAAGGTTCACTCCAATCTTCAAAATTGTTATAGAGATAGCCTTACCTCTTCATGGATGTGTACATTTTTATACATATATATGCAATGTGTGCAAGTGTGAATTATGTTAATCGGATGGGTTGTAACCTTTTAAAAACAAAATGGTTTAACTATTGACTAAAGTATCTACAACTTTACCCATTTAGTGAAAAGGTACATAGAACATAAGATATCATAATGGTTATATATATATGAGCAAATATTTAGTCAATTGTTTCCCTATAAATTTGACAACCGCATGCACAATCCTTATTTTAATCTCCGCCAAAACAGATAACCATTATAGATTGTGTTACTCAAACACATCTAATTGAATATGTGGAAATCTAATGCCAAGTAAAACTTGATTACTAAAGTGGATACAATCATGGTTACATTGAGCATTCATATGACCACATCCAAGGGACATATAATGCAACATCAATATACTTGACTTGGACTCTAGAAAAACTCAGCCCATATAATGCAACTTCTCAATAATAACTTGTTTCAAAGTATATTGATAGTACATATTATAAAATTCCATGAATGTTAGACAATTTATAGATTTGCTAATGGTCTACTATGAATTATGGTAAGAAAACAAGCACAATAAGTTAATTTCCTCTATGTTTTATAGTCAAAGAATTCAATGTAACTTGTGAGATATGGTAAGAAAACAAGCACAATAAGTTAATTTCCTCTATGTTTAATAGTCAGAGAATTCAATGTAACTTGTGAGATTTGCAAGCCAAACTAAGCAAATCTATATAACTCGCAAATCACAAAATTAGTTAAACTATCTTTTCTATCAAGTAGATATGCTTCAAGTGCACCTATCTCAATTTATTTGATATCCATAAATAAAGGGTAGAGGAATTTGAGAAATTTTATTTTGACTGCTAACCATGTGCTTGTTCAATGTGAATTTCACTTCTACGTCCATCTTATATTAGATCTTTAAAAGCTGTGTTAATTAACTTCACAATTTTTAACTTCAAATCTAACTCTACGTAAATTAACTTCAATTCTAACTCGTAAATTAACTTCAAATCTAAATCTAACGCTACGTAAATTAACTTCAAATAAAAAATGATTAAGCCAACTGATAATGCGAGCAGGTACACCCAGGAACCTACTGGCTTCAAGCTCGTTACCGACTCTCACACTGCCAATATAAATATAATCAGCGATTGGGATATATTCACAATATAAATATAATGAGCGATTGGGATATATTCACAAATATATATAGACGGTTTGCTAAATTCCGCGTGGTAGAGTAAACACCAAATATAATAACACTGGAGATTTATACATTTTCACTGGTTATCACTCCAGCTACCTTCAATTTTGGAGACGAGAAGAGACGTTTCTTCGTAGGGATATATTCACAAATATATAATTCGTACGGATTTCGGCTCCTTGCACACAGCCTGCATTCACACCAGATTGCACACATAAACACCGTAAATTTCTATGCAGCGCTGGTAAATTGGAGCATATCCCTATGTTGTTAGTCACCTGCATAAGCCCGGAACGCCAAGCTTGGCCAGATACAACGTGCGAAGATGAGCCACGTGGCACCGATGGCTGGGCCAGATTCGACGTGGCACCGATTTCTGGCTCTGATCCGACGCACGGGAACAAGCCACGTGGCACCGATTGCTTGGTCTGATTCGACTCACGGAAACAAGCCGCGTGGCATCCATCGAACGGTCAGATTCAATGAACGGAAACGAGGCACGTGGCACTCATCGGATGGTTAGATCTAATGAACGGAAACGAGGCACGTGGCACTCATCGGACGGTCTGATCCGATGCTCAGAAACAAAACACGTGGCATCAATCGAACGACCAAATCCGATGCACAGAAATGGGCCATGTGGCATCCATCAGACGACCAGATCCGACGCAGGGAAAAGAGCCACGTGGCACCAATCGGACGACCAAATCCGACGTGCAGAAATGAGCCACTTGGCACAAATCGAATAGCTCTATTAACATACTGTACGATGAAAATGGTACGGATATTACCGATAAAGATCGGACGACTACAATGACACGGATCCTACGGCCTAAAAAGAGACATGTCACAGGTAATTGGTGTAAGCATTTATTTGCTTTGGAGGGTCCGGCATCTCGGTGGACTCTGTAAGTTAGAGGGTTGCGTCCATCGTGGCATCTCGGTGGACTCTGTAAGTTAGAGGGTTGCGTCCATCGTAGGGTGCAAAGGTTTTCCAGAACATTTATTTGCTCCAATATCACCACGATTTCCTGTTGATGGCGGTGAAGAAAAAAATATTAGCAGAGATTTCCTGTTGATGGCGGTGAAGAAAAAACGATTAGCAGAGATTGGAAGGATACTGTTCTGGTCAATTCTGAGCACTTTAAACACCTGCGGCCAATCCTGCCTAATCCACCAGACATTCACATGGATTTCCGCCACAAAATTTTTATTTCCTATCATTTCATATAGTTACCATTTAATTTCTTTAATTACATCTCTTTTTAGCACATTTATTTTTTTAAAGATAATTTATTACTAGCACAGCCGCTAACTCGCGGCTGGTGAACGCCGAAAGACTCACGGCCCATAAACTAGCAATTTTGTATAGTTTCAGGAAGAGTAACGAGCACGTTGCTGGAAATATTTAGGGTTTTAAGCTTTACGAGCCAACTAATAGAATTTGGAAGAGATTTGAGGCGATTGGAAGAAACGTCCAGGCTTCTTAGATTCACCAAGCTAGTCGCGCATTCGGACAAGCACTACAACGACCACAGATATGAAACAAATATGTTAAAAAAATGGATATGAAACAGATATGTTAAAAAAACAATAATACAGATGGAAAAATGCTCCAGTTAGAAAGAACATTACAGATAGAAGAATGCTCCTGTTTTCTTAAAAAAGAAGAAGAAGAAGTAGACATTAAATTTCCAAACTATCTAATTACAACTATAAAGATTATTGAGGAGACCGCATTGCCCCAAGATAATCTTAAATATTCAATGAAATATAACTTATACCCGTATATAAAAAAAATTATATTTCTCTGTACATCTCCTTCTCTGGGTTTAGAGAAGGACCTCTGGGTTTAGAGAAGGACGATAGGGCCGAAGGTTCTGGCACAAAACAATTACATACAAAAGGACATCGGTTGTTCTTATCATCGATTTATGGAACATGCCTGCGGTTCCACTGTGGAGATGAAAACATTACGACACAACCATCATGATACCTGGTAAGGAGACCATCCGTTGGTAAACGCGGCCCAACCATCCTTTCCACTCTGGAGCCCACACACCCGCCAATTGTCTAGTAAGGAGACCATCCGTTCACGTTACCACACGCGTTTCATGTTATTTGTTAAGGAGACCATCTGTTCGTGGGCATGTGGTAAGAAACATAAGCAAATACGATCCTCCATTCCATGTTAAGAAACCTAAATTCAATGAACTGAAATAATTACCACCAAATTGTTACTTTCGCCCCAATTTAAATCTGTATTTATATTCAGGGTTTCATATTCAACTCTTTACARTAATTTCTTAATATGATTAGGTAAATGTGAAAAAGTAAACATGTTAACGCATGCATTTATAAATGCAAGGAAGTTATGAATAGTAAATCTCATTCATTGATTTGGGAGGACGACTAAGAATATGCCAGCATCTTCAATTCCTGGCCATAAGATTAAGATTTAAGGTTAAAAGATCATTAAATGTGCTCATTGTCAATAGGTATACGCCTTTCGGGGTAATAAGTGTTTTTTTTTAAATAATAAAATTACAAGTATTTAATTTATTTTTTAATAATAAAATTTAATATAATTACAAGTATTTTATTTATTTTTTAATAATAAAATTTATTCTATTATAAGTATTATATTTATTTTTAAATAATAAAATTTACTATAATTTAATTATCATCTAATCATCTAAATAATTATAATATTTATTCTTCTTAATTAAATGATCTTTTCATTTATTTTTTCCCTCTAATTTCTTTTCTTTGTTCCAATGAAAACTAAATGATCTTTCAAATTAAGTGATCTTGGTCAAGTAGCTTACCATAGTCTCAACGACTCCGATGAACCTCTTAAGCCATGGACTCAATTAGGTCCACTCCTCTTACATCAACGTTGTTGCAACCTAGGAATTCTAAATTCAACTCCAAGCTTCCATGCAAGCATCCAAGCTACCCAATGTTGTATAGGGCTCAATGTCCTCTTCCAATATGCAAATGATCCTCCTCTAGAAAGAGGTTCTCGAAGAATGTAACCATCTCCATTTGTCCAACATGTAGAATGTCACCAAGTTGTATGAATATCTCCAATTCCCTGGCGATGAATATAATGAAAGTATCCAATTGAGGTCAAGAAACCACTAAGAAATATCCAATGTGCAAATCCATGACAAACTGTCAAGGGGACAATCATACACCATGTACCCCAAATATCATGAAGCACTCCCAAACATGGTTTAAACACTTTTGTAGTAACTTCAAAAGCTAGCACTCCCTCTTTATGAGCAAAGTATATACAAGAACTACTATCGACTCCATTTACAACTCCACCAAAGCTGCCACCTCCAAAATTGTACCTATTGTAGTCCCAAAATCAACTAATGTCTGCCAAAAATAACACTCCTCCATTAAGGAATTTGCCTCAAGAAAAATGGAAGGTTCATGGATGGAGGAAACTAATGCAACAAGACTAGCATATGTCTTAGGAGGATTTTTTTCTCTCAGTGAAGATCTAGGTGTTGCTTCTTTCTCTTCTGACTCATGTGATGATTGGGTAAGACATCTCGGCTTTTTACAAATTGAAGTAGTAGGCGGGGGCATATCCACACCCTATCTCACCTCATTTCCCTCTGAATCTAATTCATCCTGATTCTCTAAACATATCTTTGAAATGACAACCTCCTCTCTCTTGTCAGTCATTGAAGGAGAATCTTGTGAACTAGAAAACCTCACGTCGTCATCAAACATCACATCTCTAAAAAACATAGTCTTTTGTTGTGTTGGAATATCAATCATATAAGTTGTAGTAAGAATTAGGATCACTATATCCAACAACACAAGATGTTATCACAACATGTTGAATCTCCCAAATAACATTGACCACCTATGAATTTCAAGGAACATAGCCTTGGGCCACAAGTAATTTTCCAATCTCCATCATCCCTCAGGCCAACATCACCAACCAAAGTCAACAGTTACTACATCATGAACTGTCAAGAATATCCTGTAAAGTTAATCATATCTCCATACACGACCAAGACCAGTGGATCGTATCTATCAAAATCACAAAGAAAAAAATCTGCACAAATCAACTCATTGATCCTAAAATACCAAGATTTTGGTATAGGAAACAACCCACGCAGGGATATCATCAACTTGTGAACATGGGAATCCTTCTCATTAACCTCAAAACCTTTGGAAATTAAAGAAACAACCTAAACACTATTAACTGCCTCACCCCAAGAGAGTCCTGTAGTAACTGGAGCAAGAGTCTCACTAAATTCAACTCCCTCTCTATGAGAGAATCCAACAACCATGTCCATGTACTCTACAATACAACCATCAATATAAAACCTAGAATCAATCACTAAATCCATAATAGGTTATAAACTTGTTTCCATGACATCTCATCATGCATGTGTTGCCTCAAAGCTATAAGGATCCTCCAACCTCTCATTGGAATGTAGGAGTGCCATTAGATCAAAAAGTAACCTATAAAGGCTTCCCTCTGTCATCCCTCTAGCCAAAGTCCTAGTACTAGATAGACTCCAATCATTGATGGTGCACTTTTGTCCTTCAAAAGGAACTCTCCACGATAAAATTTTCATACATGAATCTGAAAGAATATTCTTCTTTAAATTGGGAAAAAATAAAATATAACTCAACTCAATAACATCACCTAAATACATATGGAATGAGGCCAACTCCTTTCATAGGATAAGTAGCATTGTCACCAAGCTCCACACTCATCCCCCCCTCTTGCTCCTGAAATATATTGAATAATGGCCTTTCAAATGTCATATGTCTTGAATCTTTGTTGTCTAAATACCATTCAATAATGGAAATACTGTTAGAAGACAAGGAAGATGCCATGGAATAGGTAGAATCTCAAATTGAAAGGGATCCTCCTCTACATCTACTATAATCCTAGATGGACCCCATTTCATATCCTTTCCCTTCTTCTTTAGTGGACACTAATTGGCATAATTTCCCATCTCGTGACATTGGAAACACGCCATCTTACTCAATTCCTTCTTTCTTGTATCTATGACTTTTTTCTTGCTACCCTTCTTTGTCTTCCTGACCAGATCAATCACATATGCTTCCCCTTGTTTCTCTGAACTAGTCTACAACCTACTTTCTTCCTGCACAGTATCAACCCAAATATTTAAAATTTTTAGCAATGTCTCTCAAGTACAAACACCCTAAACAAAAGGCATCTAGGAAGGAACAAGTTCATTCAAAGCAATAGACACTAATTCTTGATCCTCCACCTTTGTTTCAATGGTAGCAAACTGATCTTTCAACTTAGTTATCTTGGTGAGGTAGCTCACCACATTGTCCATATTGCCTATATGAACAAATGAAAGATAGTTTCACAAGAGAATCTATTGAGAAGAACAAGAGTTTTGAAACAAATCAACCAAAGCTTCAATTCTTTTCTTACCTGTCATCTTCTCTATAGTGTGTGAGATGAAATTATCCTTCGTAGAATCAAGAGTGGTTATCTTCACCTTAGCTTCCTTCTTTCAATGAGCATAATTTGTTTTTGGATTGATAGGTTCTAGATTCCTCTAGGGTTTTCTTTCCTACTCATTCCCTCCATCTACATGGTGGTAGGGTCCTAGGTGCAACCAAGGAACAAGGATCCTTGTCCATGATACAACAAAAGATAGTGTAAGCCATATAATCTTGCCTCCAAATTGGCATCAAGTGCATCCAAGTGGAATTTCTTGGTTAATCATCTCTAGAAAAATCTTCATCAATACCTTCCAATTCAATTCCTTCAACCTGTGAATGCCATTGAACTCTAAGGATCTACTAAGCTTGTAAGAGAAGAAATGCCCATGGAAATGTGAAATGAACCATAGGGTAATAGGTTCCATGCAATTTCATTCTTTTTCTCATATATCATCATACCATGTGCATGCTTGTTAGTTTAATTTTACATGCATATTGTGTGTGAGAGAAATATAGATGTGAAACAATGTAGTAGAGTGTAGAGGCAATGGGTGAGGGTTAGTGTTATTTAGTACAAGGCCCATGTAAATATTCTATGAAACCCTCCCGTTGAAAATTCCATCTCAGTCATAAATATTATTTATTTTCTCGTCCTACAAATGTAATCCTATAATTTCACCAAAAGTTAAGTCTTTAACTCTTACAAATAGACTAAAACGTGTGTTTTATATAAATTCTCTAATAATACCCCCCGCCCATCCATTCGATGAAGAACCATTAAATGAGGAGAGTGACAGGTAGAGGTACAGATAGCAGTGGCGGCCAATCAACCCTACCAAAGAATAGAACTGCCTTGAAAGCCTCAGTCATGAGAATAGAACTAATGACGAATTTATTTGGAGGAGCTTCTCTTGAACCGACTTCACTTAAAAAAAAGAACAGAGAGCTCAGGCTGTACATGTCCACGTGTGATAAACACAAGTAAAGTACACAGAAATTGTTATAGAGATTAAACATCAACTACTAATCACATCTGTCAAATCAAATGATCTCCATTAAAGGTGAGTCTACTGAGATTTGTTAATGAATTAGTCTTTATCTATCTTAAAGACATACATTTACACTTGGTCTAGGAATTAAATATAAGAAGATGAGAATTTGTTTAATAACTACAATTCCATGTTTTTTATATCTCCATTTACATGTAAGAAAAATTCCTAATAAGATTATTGGAGCTCTCTGTAATACTCTGAGCACTTATTTCTTCCATGCAATAGTGCTTTTAAAATTAACATAGCAATATCATCCAAACCAATAGATTGAACTTCTTTACATCCTTGGGTAGTTTGGCCAAAAAAATCATACATAAGGTAAGTGGATTCCCCATGCATAAGTAAAGCATACATGTAATTAAGTAGAGTCTACAAATATGTATGTTATCCAGATTATTTTGAGAATGAAATGAAGGTAGAGATATAACAATGAAATATACATAGATATTGCAATACACACATAGATACAATAATGTACAATTTTTGTTAATGAGATAATGTATAGAAACTGTAAAATTACAGAGTGAATGACTTGCTAGAATGGTGTCATCTTATCTCTATGAAGAGATGTGATGGCTACGCTCATTCACAAGAAAATGATTATGTTTACAATGAGTCTCTAGAGGTATTTTTAACATAAATAAAATCCAAAACCCTAACCCTGAAAGATGAACGCCAAAAGGTTTGTGGGACCCGATGGGGGTAGTTGGTACGTCAACTTCTCAAGGCCATAACGTTTGCATACGATCTTCATCTGGGGTGCACGATAGCTCGTTTGAAAGGTATATTCGAGGACTACACATTTTTCCATCACGCTCTAGCTGAAATTTATAGTGTGACTGTGGAGGGCCCAAAAAACGTTGTTTAGGGCCTCAAAACGACCCCAGAAGTTTAGGACCCAAAAATATGTAGACAAACTATCAAGGTGGAAACCCATGTTTTGAGACAATGGAATAGGTGGGTGAACATCGATTTCCGCTTGGATCAGTATGAGGAAAATAATTTTCAAGCTTGGGTTCCATTATACTAGTTTTCATCTAATATTGAGAGGAGGACTGGGCTCTTCGTGCTATTGGAGGGTCTGGGTTTCTCACTCTTTTCCTTCAATACTAACAATTTATTTACAACATGACATATTTAAGCTTTAAGATCTACAATTTCTATAGATTGCTCTATAACTGTTGTCTTCATGGTAAATAAGTTCTTTTCTAGACATTGGATACACTTTGTTGCTTTAGATGTCACATCTACATCTTGTATTATGGAGCCAAAAATGTCATGGACTCACCCGATCGCTCTATGAAAGAGTGCCTCATGTACCTATTGATGGTGGAATGCATGTTTCATAGGAAGTTACCTTGGTAACCCAACCTAGCAATGAGAAGAAAATAGTTGGTCTCCTTAGAAGTCTAGTAAAATGTGTCTTATGTGTCTCATGTCATTCTTCAATCAATTTCAATTGGGCCTTATTTTGCATACTATAGTGATTTCTACTTTCTTCCATTCCTCTCTTCCTCCCAAATTCCTTCATCTTTATTTGTTAGGGCGGGGCTTAAAGGGATCTCCCGTTTCATTCTATGGCTCTTCCTTCCACCTCTACCTTCCATGATAAAGTATTTAGGAAAGAAAACAAGAGATACAACATTAAAACATAGACAAAAACACATCCTAGTGTACGTTTGACATGAAGCTTAGATCGAGAATGTAGTCTAATATAAAGCATTCACCAACAATGAAAAAATGTGATACCATCATCTGTATTGGATCATTATATTATTTTTCATCTATCTCGATGCTTTCTGAGTGAAAAAAATTGGAGGAATAATCTTGTAGGGTCATTTTAATGGCAGGTCCCAATTTGGAAAATTGGGTTTTGAAACCTTATGGAGCCATTTAGAGACATCAAATGGAATTTTTTAGGGTAAAAAATTTCTCAATATAGATGGGACCATGTGACATTATTCTACACATCTATACCTTTCCAATGGTGAAAAAACCATCTCAATTAGAGATCATATGAAAAAGCTATGCCTCCCGTAAATTGACCTATTGTGTTGACCACCATGGTACGAGAGGATGCCACATAACCCCCATTACTCATGCATATGGGGCTAACCATGTAATTACTTTATAGAAGTTTCTATAAGGTCAAAAACATTATCACAATTGAGGGTTGAGGAAGTCAAAAACCTAACCCTAGATGACTATTGGGCTATGTTAAATATCGGGCCATTAGGAGGAGAAGGGGTTCCATTCTATGTTATTATATATTGTTCCATAGCAGAGCTGAACAACATGGAGTGATAAATTAGAGAGAATAACATAGGGGGTGAATGTTTTGTAGCATCCTAATAGTCCACAGGTATCAGGTAAATCCATAGAGAGTGTCTTCTGCTTTGTACTTGCATTATTTCCATAGAGAGTGTCTTCTCCTTTGTACAGGTATCAGGTAAATCCATAGAATAGAACTAATGAAGAATTTATTTGGAGGAGCTTCTCTTGAACTGACTTCACTTAAAAGAAAGAACATAGAGATCAGGCTGTACATGTCCACGTGTGATA
>SNQJ01S0023852.1:91833-103810 GCA_010110895.2 Picea sitchensis | reverse complement strand
AGTCGAAGTGTGAAGTTTGTCTATCCTGGATTGATAGATATTATAATGATATCCCTATCCTACAGTCACGGGTTAAGGCTCTCACTGATCAGATCGATGTCTTAATGAAGGAAAACCATAGGCTCGAGTCTGTTATTCAAGGAAAAGAAAAACGTATGAAGACAACAAGCAATGTAGTATTTAAAAACATTGAGGCTGCAACAACCATTGTAAATTCCAAGGTTGTCTGATACGATTTGATCTCATAGTTGGAGGTATGATTCTTTATCTTAAAATATGATTATTTGTTAAAACTAGATTGCTTTGTTCTTACAATAAATTGGATTTCCTTTACTAAAATAACTAGCTACAGAATCACAGATTCTGTAGCCAGTTATGTTAATTCGAAATTTGCAAATAAATTGTTGAATATGTATCTAAATATTTCTATTTTTCCTTTTCCTTTTAGGATATTCAGGAGTTCATGATTATCAATTGATCTAAGGCATCCTTGAGACCTGCCAGTCATATCTTTGATGCATTTTGTATGAACATAAATGAACTTTTGTTAGCTTTAGAGGATTTAGTATGATCTGGGTGGTTGCATCCCCCTTTTATTTTTGTAATCAGTATCTGATCTCAGATGAGGAAACAATTATCTTTCTGAAGGCTTTATAAACCCATTATTTTTTGTAACCTGGACAACTTGGTCTGGGGCTAGCTGTGAACAACTGATACTCGAATTTGGACATAACAAGTATTTACATTTATGCTTTAGCCATTTGTAAATGTTGTTGTTGTCTTTAATTTGTTTATCTTGATAATTTGATGACTGTTGATAGCTTTCGTCTTCGCATATTATTTTGTTGTCAAGATATTTTTTCTCTCACAGTTCACGATTTTATGCTTCAGTTTTATGAAAATAGTGAATGATCATTCAATTCATATTATGAGGTTTACCTTAAACATGTTGATTGATTAACGCAAGATGTAACTGTTGGATTTATCTTATGCGTTATTACTTGCAGTCTATTATACCACATTTATTATTTTGCGTCCTATCGTTTTATCAATTAAATACACCAGTCAATGTACAGTTTGGCGTTTATCCCAAACAGTGTGAAGATGCACAACAGATTTATCTCGTGGATGGGCTGATGTACGATTTACGCAAACAGTTGGATGCATACTCTTCAAGTGATTAATAGGTTAGTCTGTTCTTTTTTTATTTGCTTGTTTATGATCAGAATTCTTATCTGTAGTATAATTTTCACTGTCTACATTTTTCTGTTTAAACAGTAGTTTAATATTTGATCTTATGAATGCATATAGATAAAAAAAAAACAAAAAAAACAAATAGTAGTTTTTGCTTTCTTTATATACTTTCATCAAAAGAACCATTATACATTTGATTTTTTATGAGTTCAGATTAAAAATCATTATTTGTATATCTTGTATATATGAATTAGATAAACAGAACTATCATATAAATATTATTAAATAAACTGCATATATATTTAGATGTACATATATATTAGCGATTAGTAATTAGTGAGATTTTTCATTTCTTTTATTTATTTTGTCGTTTCCTTTAGGACTTTAGATTGGCCAACAGAGCCATTAAACCCGTCAGAGTGAGTCAATCCAAATGGCTTGGGTTAATTAGACAACCCCGGACCAGATTCACTCTTCTAGTTGACGAGCAATCAATTTTGCCCGTCAACACTACGCTCAACCTTTGTCATTATCGTCAGTTGTGTTGGATTCTTGAGGTCGATCAGAACAAAACCAGGTCAATTTTTAATCCTTTTGATACATTTATGATGTACTTTTGAAGCATTGAAGAGAAATAAGAAAGCCTCACCCACTAAGACAAAGGCTCGGAGACGTGGACAATCTTGCCAAACTCAGTTAACAACATTGTTGTTATAGTTTTTTGTTATTTATGCTTATATTCTTATCTACACTTCTTTATGATGGCTGTTATAATATCTCATTAAGTTATTCTTCTTTCCTCAATTCCCAAATGGTAATTGAACACATGCTTAAAACTTAACCAAGTCTTTAAAGATTATTTTCGGATCACTCCCGCTCTCCATTCCTTTTATAATGAGGAAGTTATTGGCGCGTTGGTTGGAAATCGAAAATAATTGCACACATTATTGTTTCATGTATGAAAAATAGTATCAATTAAGCCATATGGAGGATATGCAAATATTTTCCGATAAGGAAATGGAAATTCTTTTTTCAATTCAATGTGCATAAGATGTCATCATTGAGACTGTGTTAATTGTGTGAATATTAAATAACATGACGTTATGATTGTAACAAGAATAACCTTATACAAGAAATGATATCCCTTAGGTTAAAATCCAACATCTCTATAATTCTAGAGCACTATGTCATCCTTGGAAAATGAATAATTCTTGGACATAGTGCAAAGTAAAGAAATAAGCATAAATTTATGGTTATCGTAGAGGCTTGTTACTTGTTTTTTGTCGCATCACCTAGAATTTCTATGAGAATATCGTCGATATCTAAAATTTGGAAAGTGGTTTGCATCTCTTGCATGACAACCTTGGAGATTTGTTTAGTAATATTGTCAGGGACACCAAAAAAATTGTTGTTCTTGGAAATCTTGATAGGTGTCCCCCTCTTGATATTAAAAACCCAAATTACATAACATCATGATTGTAGTGAGCACAACCTTATATGAGAATTGATTACCCTTAGGTTAAAATAAAACACCTCTATAATTCCAAAGTACTATATCATCCTAGGAAAATGAATAGTTCTTGGACATAGTGCAAAGTAAAGAAATAAGCATAAATTTGTGGTTATGGTAGGGCCTTTTTGCTTGGTTTTTGTAGTGTCACCAACAATTTCCATAAGAATATCATGGATATATAAAATTTAGGAAGTGGTTTGAATCTCTTACATAAAAATATTGGAGATGCATTTAATAAGATTTTGTTAGAGATTAGAAAAATGTTGTTCTTAGCAGTCTTGATAGGTGCTCCACTCCTTATATCAAAATACCTGAATTTCAAATGTTTATCTTTGAATTATGGTTACAAAGGATGTTTTCCTTCTCCTCCCTATCCACTCAATGGAGAAAAATCTTGGGTTTATTTTTATACATTGCATCACCCATGTGTGCAACAAGATTATCCAATATAAAGTATATTTTCTCTATTTATGGGCATGCTAAATGTCCATGAATGTGTGACCCCTATTATTTGATCTCAATCCAACAACATCCTAGATTAACTTTTGACCGCTTGTCTTTTAACATTTCTCTTACCTTTCTTACATTCTCTCACCTTCCAATGGAAATATAGATGTTTGCAAGAAACACATAAATTCCAATTTTCAAGATCTATCTCAAGAAGATTTTTTAGCACATGTTTTTCCAACTCTATGTTGAAATGAGATCTGTAGGCAACACGCAAATTCCACCATACCTCACTATAAGTATATACTAGCATGCTAGAGAAATTGTGTGAGTGGATATTTTTTGGTCGCACCTAGGGTGGAGCATTGTGCTTACATCATTGATCTTCTTGTTCCTTTTTTATAGATTCACTCCAATATTCAAAATTGTTATGGAGATAGCCTTACCTCTTCATGTATGTGTATTGTCTTGTACGATCTTGTAATCACGGTCCCAGAAGCGCCCATGTACTGACCTGTTCAATCTTATATGCAAATGTTACCAATGCAATACATATGTATGTGATTTGTGCTTTTGTGTGTATGGTCTGGGCTACTACAATAGGCATCTGATGCATGCGATACGAGAAAATTTATACTATGTATGATTCTTTCTAAAATACATCCATGATTTCTTATTGTTGGTTATATGAATCATTTGAGATTTTCTTGTATATACGAAATGTCTGGCGCCTTAACTAATGTGAATGAAATCTGGCTCCCTCAGTGATCTAATACCATGTTATTATTCTAATCACAACAGGTATCTTATTTTCTGTTGTTCCTTGTTGTAAATCAAATTAACATTTCACAAAACAACATACACTTGCAGTAATAGTCAACTCAAATAAATGGTGGAAGCATTACTTGGAAATAAATCTCATACACGATACACAAAGATATTCTACCCTTGAATAATATCAAAACTTACAAGGACTCCCTTACCAGGAAAATTGCCGAAGGAGAAATACGAAAAAATATAGACAACACTTGCAAACCCTAGCAACTCTATTTAGTTTTTATGATCGATTACAATCAAGTCTAAACAATTTCTGATCCTTTCCCCATTTGCCAACCCATTACATATGCTTTCTGTCTGTGGGATGTGTACATGTATGTCCTCAGTATAGAGTGCGTACAACTCTGTAACTATTGTTGTGGATCTGATCTACCATATCTTCTTGCGACTTCCCATGTTCTCTCTTTGCTTTGACCTATATTGATCACTAGATTAAATTCCTTCCACCTATCAAGATCTCCTTGAGCAAAAAATCCTTTTTCTCTCACTCTATAATGAAGAGTAAAATGTCTCCTCTACACCCTCATCATGCTTTTACAATGAGTGAGTTATGGATAACCTAATCTCAGTTGGTAATATTAAAATCTCACTTTCATGAGATCAATATTAAATTTAATTCACTAATGCTAATAAATTTACAGTTCGTATGATAAAACTCAACTAATTCATAAAAGAACTTTGCTAATAACTCCTTTAATTAAAGTAAAATATCAAAGTATAAGGCTTTGGACGACTTCCCACTTGTGAGATAGACACTTAGACATGTGAAAAGTACACTGTCGATCTTGCAAACATCAACAGATGTCCCTCAAGAAAAAAAAATGCCAATAAATTAACACCCAAATATTATGGCCCCTATAAGTTTTGGCAAAGGATTGGAAGTATGGATTTACAAATTGGAGTTGCATCCATATTCACATGTGCATCTGGCATTCCATGTTTCTTACTTAAAGAAGAAGTGATAAACAACAATATCAGGTCAAACTATTTTTTGAGAGCTTGATGAAGAGGAGAAAATCATACTAGAACCAAAGCGAGAATGCAGAGCAAAGGTTGATAGGTTTTTGAAAATGGAACATTTTAAATTCCCCTTAATTAACATTGCTTTCTCTCACCTTTCTTACATTCTCCCACCTTCCAATGGAAATATAGATGTTTGCAAGCAACATATAAATTCCAATTTTCAAGATCTATCTCAAGAAGATTTTTTAGTACATGTTTTTCCAACTCTATGTTTCAATGAGATCTACACTCAATGAGTATATTCCACCATACCTCACTATAAGTATCTACTAGCATGCTAGAGAAATTGTGTGAGTGGAGATTTTTTTTTCACACCTAGGGTGGAGCATTGTGCTTACATTGTTGATCTTCTTGGTCCTTGTTTCAATGTTCACTCCAATATTCAATTTTTTTATGGAGATAGCCTTACCTCTTCGTAACGCCCTTTGTATTGTCACAACACAATCTGTAGGAATGAAAGCCTTATGTCTTGCGACTTGTTAGATCTTATATGAAAATGTTATAATGCAACTTCATGTATGTATCACGATGTGCTTTCAACCGATTAATATGGTCGGGCTACTACAGCACTTTTGTACAACTCTGTATGACTATAGAAATAAATTCATACCTATGTATGATTGTTTTCCTAAAATAAAACCCTTAATTTATGATTGTTGGTTACTTGTTGAGATTTTCTTGTATATTGAAATATCTGTGTAACTATTGTGAATTTGAAATCGGCTCCTTCGAGGTAAGATGATCTAATACCATGTTATTATTCTAATCCTGGCACCAAGGTATCTTGTTATATAGTGATTTCCTTGGTGTAAATCAAATTAGTAGCATACAAAACAACATACACTTTTGAAAGCAATAATTAACTCAAATAAATGGTGAGCGATACTTGGAGCCAAATCTCATTACCGTTACGAGAACATTACCCTTGAATAATATCAAAACTTGCGGGGCTCCCCTTCTGGAAAATGGCGAAGGGAGAAATAAGAGAAAAACTATAGACACTTGCAGAGCCCTAGCAACCTATTTGGTTTTATGATCCGATTTTGCAATCAAGTCTAAAATTTTTCACGGTCCTTTCCTCATTTGTGAAAACCTTGCGTACATAAGTGCTTTCACATACAGCCAGGATGTACGCATGTATGTCCCTGGGTATAGAGGAGATGCGTTACAACTCTGCGTAACTTCAATGGCATGGATCGATCTACCATATCTTCATGACTTCATGTTCTGCTATAGACCTATATTGATCACTAGATTAAATTCCTTCTCGACTTATCCAAGATCTCCTTGAGCAAAATTCCTTTTTTTCTCTCACTCTATAATGAAGAGTATCAAGTGTCTCTTCCTTCACCCTTGCCATGCTTTTACAATAGTGAGTTATGGCCTAACCCTAATCTCAAAGTTATTGATGACTAATATTAAATCTCACCTCACTTGAGATCAATACAAAATTTAATTCACTAATGCTAATAATTTAGCATTTCATTAAATAAAACTCAACTAATTCATAAAAACAATTTACTCTAATAATTCCTTTAATTAAGTAAATTACTAAGTTTGAAGGATTTGGACAACTTCCACGCATCTAGACACTTAGACGTGTGCGAGGTACACATGCGATGCTACAAACATCAACAAAGATGGCCCTCAAGAAAAAAAAGAATGCCAATAAATTAACACCCAAATATTATGGCTATAAGTTTTTGTAAAGGATTGGAAATATGGATTACAAATTGGAATTGCCTCCATATTCACATGCATCTAGTATTCCGTGTTTCTTGCTTAAAGAAGGTGTCGACAAAATCCTGAGACATCTAGTATTCCATGTTTCTTGCTTAAAGAAGGTAATCGACAAAAATATCCTAGTCCAAACTATTTCATGACAGATTAATGAAGAAGGGAAAATCATACTAGAACCAGAACAAAATACTTGAAACAAGGATTCAACAGTTGAGAAATCGAGCAATTACTAAGTACCTCCTTAAATGGAAGAACCCACCAATGGAACATGAAACATGAGAATATGAGTTCTTCATGCAAAAACACATGCGATTAGTCAAGTGTTGAGGACAACACGTGCTTGAAGGGGAGGGGCATGCTAATCCCTAGACAAAGTCACATGTCATGTATAAAACCCCTTATTAAGCCCTAGATATTGAATTATTACATTTTTAGTGTTATATTTGTATGTAGGCTACAACCCTTCATTGTACCCTCTCTCTCTCTCTCACACACACACACACCAAGTAGACCTAGTCTTAGGATCATATTATCTCATCTCATATTGTCTTCTAAATTGGACATATTGTAAAATGAGGTTTCCCCCTCGAAGTGGATTGTATGTACATTGATTTTTTATCATTTTAAAGATGTTCGATCATAAAAGGTTCCATGGAATCCTATATCGCTTCTATGTAGATGATAAGGAATTAATGTGAGGTGGTGCACATGCCTACTATTAATGCTTTCATCCATTTCTAGACTACTATGTTTGAAATATGAACTAATTTGTTTATTTCCTTGCTCTTGCCCCCATCCCTATTTTTTTATATTGAATGTTTGAGTAGACAAAGGTGAGGAATGGGTTGCATAGTTTCGAAGAAGCGGAGACACCATGATGTCTCCCTTGTTTTGCATATTTTTCTATCATACACGAAATATCAATCTTGAAGGAGGAGAACATCCTCTATCATGCAATAAAGGTTGGGGTGAAGGTCCTCTTGCTCCAACAAAACTCCTTTGTGTGCAATGTATCATGAAGCTCCCTTTGGTTCAACAAATATCCTCTGTCAACACTTCAAGGACTCAAGGAAGGTTTGATTCCTCTCTTCCACTCTCCATTCCTTTTCTAATGAGGAAAATATTGGTTGGTTGGTTGGAACTCTAGAATAATTGCAAACATTAGTGTTTCATGTACGAAAAAGTATATCAATTAAGCCATATGGAGGATATGAAAAGATTTTCCGATAAGGAAATGATTTTTTTTTTTTCAATTCAATGTGCATAAGATGTCATCATTGAGACTGTGTTAATTGAGTGAATATTAAATAACATAAGATTATGATTGCAACAAGAATAACCTTATACAAGAAATGATATCCCTTAGGTTAAAATACAACAACTCTATAATTCTTGAGTACTATGTCATCCTTGGAAAATGAATAATTCCTGGACATAGTGCAAAGTAAGGAAATAAGCATAAATTTGTGGTTATAGTAGAGGCTTGTTATTTGTTTTTGGTAGCGTCACCTACAATTTCCATGAGAATATTGCCGATATCTAAAATTTGGAAAGTGGTTTGCATCTCTTGCATGACAACCTTGGAGTTTTTTTTAGTAATATTGTGATGGACACCAAAAAAATTGTTGTTCTTGGAAATCTTGATATGTGTCCCACTCTTGATATTAAAAAAACAAAATTACATAACATCATGATTTTAGTGAGCATAACCTTATACGAGAATTGATTACCCTTAGGTTAAAATCCAATATCGATATAATTCCAAAGTACTATGTCATCCTAGGAAAATGAATAATTCTTGGACATAGTGCAAATTAAAGCAATAAGCATAAATTTGTGGTTATGGCAGGGCCTTGTTGCTTGGATTTGTAGCGTCGCCAAGAAATTCCATAAGAATATCACGGGGTCAAATATTGGGTTTATTTTTATACATTGCATCGTCCATATGTGCAACAAGAGCATCCAACATAAAGTAGATTTTCTCTATTTATGGGCATGCTCAGTGCCCATGAATGCATGACTCCTATTATTTGATCTCAATCCAACAACATCCCATAATAATTTTCAACCCCTTCTCTTTTAACATTACTCTTACCTTTCTTACATTCTCCCACCTTCCAATGGAAATATAGATGTTTGCAAGCAACACATAAATTCAAATGTTTTCAAGGTCTAGCTTAAGAAGATTTTTTAGCACATGTTTTTCCAACTCTATGTTGCAATGAGATCTGTAGGAAACGAGCAAATTCCAACATGCCTCACTATAAGGTTCTACTAGCATGCTAGAGAAATTGTGTGAGTGGAGATTTTTTGGTTGCACCTAGAGTTTATAGATTCACTCCAATCTTCAAAATTGGTATGGAGATAGCCTTACCTCTTCACGGATGTGTACATTTTTATACATATTTGGTCCTTGTTTCAAAGTTCACTCCAATCTTCAAAATTGTTGTAGAGATAACATTACCTATTCAAGAATGTGTACATTTTTATACATATATATGCAAGGTGTGCAAGTGTGAATTATGTTAATTGGATGGATTAAACTTTTTTAAAGCAAAATGATTTAACTATTGAGTAAAGTATCTACAACTTTACCCATTTAGTGAAAAGGTACATAGAACATAAGATATCATAATGGTTATATATATGAGCAAATATTTAGTCAATTGTTTCACTATAAATTTGACAACCTCATGCACAATCCTTATTTTAATCTCTGCCAAAACAAATAAGCATTATAGATTGTGTTACTCAAACACATCTAATTGAATATGTGGAAATCTAATGGCAAGTAAAACTTGATTACTAAAGTGGATACAATCATGGTTACATTGAGCATTCATATGATCACATCCAAAGGACATATAATGCAACATCAATATACTTGGCTTGGACTCTAGAAAAACTCAACCCATATAATGCAACTTCTCAATAATAACTTGTTTCAAAGTATATTGATAGTACATATTATAAAATTCCATGAATGTTAGACAGTTTATAGATTTGCTAATGGTCTACTATATAACTCGCACAATAAGTTGATTAAGCCAACTGATAATGCGAGCAGGTACACCCTGGAACCTACTGGCTTCACAATATAAATATAACTCTCACACTGCCAATATAAATATAATGAGCGATTGGGATATATTCACAAATATATATAGACGGTTTGCTAAATTCCGCGTGGTAGAGTAAACACCAAATATAATAACACTGGAGATTTATACATTTTCATTGGTTATCACTCCAGCAACCTTCAATTTTGGAGACGAGAAGAGACGTTTCTTCGTAGGGATATATTCACAAATATATAATTCGTACGGATTTCGGCTCCTTACACACAGCCTGCATTCACACCAGATTGCATACATAAACACCGTAAATTTCTATGCAGCGCTGGTAAATTGGAGCATATTCCTATGTTGTTAGTCACCTGCATAATCCCGGAACGCCAAGCTTGGCCAGATACAACGTGCGAAGACGAGCCACGTGACACCGATGGCTTGGCCAGATTCGACGTGGCACCGATTTCTGGCTCCGATCCGACGCACGGGAACAAGCTACGTGGCACCGATTGCTTGGTTTGATCCGACTCACGGAAACAAGCCACGTGGCATCCATCGAACGGTCAGATCCAATGAACGGAAACGAGGCACGTGGCACTCATCGGATGGTTAGATCTAATGAACGGAAACGAGGCACGTGGCACTCATCGGACGGTCTGATCCGATGCTCAGAAACGAGAAACGTGGCATCAATCGAACGGCCAAATCCGACGCACAGAAATGGGCCACGTGGCATCCATCCGACGACCAGATCTGACGAAGAGAAAAGAGACACGTGGCACCAATCGAACGACCAAATCCGACGTGCAAAAATGGGCCACGTGGCACAAATCGAACGGCTGTATTAACGTACCGTACGACGAAAATGGTACGGATCTTACCCTCAGAGATCAGACGGCTACAATGACAAGCATCCTACGGCCTGAGAAGAGACATGTGGTGCACAGGTAATTGGTGTAAGCATTTATTTGCTTTGGAGGGTCCGGCATCTCGGTGGACTCTGTAAGTTAGAGGGTTGCGTCCATCGTGGCATCTCGGTGGACCCTGTAAGTTAGAGGGTTGCGTCCATCGTAGGGTGCAAAGGTTTTCCAGAACATTTATTTGCTCCAATATCACCACGATTTCCTGTTGATGGCGGTGATGAAAAAAAGATTAGCAGAGATTTCCTGTTGATGGCGGTGAAGAAAAAACGATTAGCAGAGATTGCCTGTTGATTTCGGTGAAGAATTTGTGTTCTGGTCATCACCATTTTGGAAGGATACTGTACCTTTTATGAATGCACGCACCTTTTCTGAGAACTTCAAACACCTGCGGCCAATGCTGCCTAATCCACCAGAAATTTATTATAAGTGTTTTTTAAAGATAATAAAATTTATTAATTACATCTCTTTGAGAGTTTAGAAGATCCCCAATTCGCGGGTCGGGCCTGAGCCATAGATTGAGTAAAAAGGTTTTACAAGAGCCTTGGTTTCAAAATCTGGTCCTTCATGAAATGGACATTTAAAATTTAAAATTTGACTTTCACGCCCATTTACTTTTCATCAATTCGACTTTTAACTCAGTTGAAAATTGTTACAATCCTCTCATAAGCCCAATTTATGAGAGCGGGCCCTTTGGGGAGAACATTCCGATAACAAAAATTGCAATTGGACATTTAGTTATTGCATTTGTTTTAAAAAGAGAGTCGATCTTAATAATGCCTTGATTTTGTAATTGGTTTGATCAGTCACTATGTGTTCAAATGAACCTATGAACGTAACCCACTGATACTCTTTAATGGGAAAGGGCCATAGTAATTATGACTCTTACCCTTGACATCTCGAGAAGATATGAAAATGATAAACAACATATTGAGCTTAACGAAGATTTTTGGGTCAACAATAACCTATAAAGACCACCTTTTCTCACCCTTATGGCCAAAATCATCGTACTAGATAAACTAAAATCATTGATAGTGCATTGTTGTCCCTTAAGAGAAATTCTCCGTTGGGCATATTTCATATAAGAAACTAAAAGAATATTCTTCTTAAAGCTATGAAAAAATAGAACATCCGTCAGCTTAGGGACATCACTTGAAGGAATATAGAAGGAAATGGAGCTAAGTCTCATGGGATAAGTATCATTTTCACCAGGCTCTAGACTCATGCGTACCTCT
>SNQJ01S0023852.1:73405-90739 GCA_010110895.2 Picea sitchensis | reverse complement strand
AGTCTCAAAATCAACTAATGTATGCCAAAAAATAACACTCCTCCATTAAGGAATTCACCTCGAGAAAAATGGAAGGTTCATGGGTGGAGGAAACTAATGCAACAATACTAGCATATGTCTTACGATGAATATTTTCTCTTAGTGAAGATATAGGTGTTGCTTCTTTCTCTTCTGTCTCATATGATCATTGAGTAAGACAGCTTGGATTTGTACAAAATGAAGTAGTAGGTGAGGGCACATCCACACCCTATCTCATTTCATCTCCCTCTAAATCTAATTCATCTTGATTCTCTAAATATACCTTTGAAATGACAATCTCCTCTCTCTTGTCATTCATTGAAGGAGAATCTTGTGAACTAGAAAACCTCACGTCGTCATCAAACATCACATCTCTACAAAGCATAGTCTTTTATTGTGTCGCACTATCGATCATATAAGTTGTAGTAAGAATTAGGATCACTATATCCAACAACACAAGATGTTATCACAACATATTGAATATCCCAAATAACATTGACCACCTATGAATTTGATGGAACATAGCCCCGGGCCACAAGTAATTTTTCAATATCCATCATCCCATAGGCCAACATCACCAGCCAAAGTCAATATTTACTACATCATGAACTGTCAAGAATATCCTGTAAAGTTAATCATATTTCCATACAAGACCAATACTAGTGGATCGTATCTATCGAAATTACAAAGATAAAAATCTGCACAAATCAACTCATTGATCCTAAAATACCAAGATTTTGGTATAGGAAACAACCCACGTAGGGATATCATCAACTTGTGAACATGGGAATCCTTCTCATTAACCTCAAAACCTTTGGAAATTGAAGCAACAAACTAAACACTATTAACTCTCTCACCCCAAGAGAATCCTCTGGTAATTGGAGCAAGAGTCTCACTAAATTCAAATCCCTCTCTATGAGAGAATACAACAACCATGTCCATGTACTCTACAATACACCCATCAGTATAAAACCTAGAATCAATCACTAAACCCATAATAGGTTATAAACTTGTTTCCATGACATCTCACCATGCATGTGTTGCYTCAAAGCTATAAGGATCCTCCAACCTCTCATTKGAATGTAAGRGTGCCATTRGTTCAACAAGTAACCTATAAAGGCTTCCCTCTCTCATCCCTCTAGCCAAAGTCCTAGTACTAGATAGACTCCAATCATTGATGGTGCATTTTTTTCCCTCAAAAGGAACTCTCCATGATAAAATTTTCATACAAGAATATGAATGAATATTCTTCTTTAAACTGGGAAAAAATAAAATATAACTCAACTCATTAACATCACCTAAATGCATATGGAATGAGGCCAACTTCTTTCATTGGATAAGTAGCATTTTCCCCAAGCTCCACACTCATCCCCCCCTCTTKCTCCTGGAATATATTGAATAATGACCTTTCACATGTCATATTTCTTGAAGCTTTGTTGTCTAAATACCATTCAATAATGGAAATAATGTTAGAAGACAAGGAAGATGCCATGGAAAAGGTAGAATCTCAAATTGAGAGGGATCCTCCTCTACATCTACTATAATCCTAGATGTACCCCATTTCATATCCTTTCCCTTCTTCTTTAGTGGACACTAATTGGCATAATTTCCCATCTCGTGACATTAGAAACACGTCATCTTACTCAATTCCTTCTTTCTTGTATCTATGACTTTTTTCTTGCTACCCTTCTTTGTCTTCCTGACTAGATCAATCACATATACTTCCCCTTGTTTCTCTGAACTAGTCTACAAGCTAATTTCTTCATGCACAATATCAACCCAAATATTTAAAATTTTTAGCAGGGTCTCTCAAGTACAAGCACCCTAAACAAAAGGCATCTAGGAAGGAACACATTCATTCAAAGCAATAGACACTAACTCTTGATCCTCCACCTTTGTTTCAATGGTAGAAAATTGATCTTTCAACTCAGTTATCTTGGTCAGGTAGCTCACCACACTGTCCATATTTCTCATATGAACAACTGAAAGATAGTTTCACAAGAGAATCTATTGAGAAGAACAAGAGTTTTGAAACAAATTAACCAAAGCTTCAATTTTTTTCTTACCTATCATCTTCTTTATAGTGTGTGAGATTAAATTATCCTTCATAGAATCAAGAGTGGTTATCTTCACCTTAGCTTCCTTATTTCAATGAGAAGAAAATTGTTTTGTATTGGTAGGTTTTGGATTCCTCTAGGGTTTTATTTCCTACTCATTCCCTCCATCTACATGGTGGTAGGGTCCTAGGTGCAACCAAGGAACAAGGATCCTTTTCCATGATGCAACAAAAGATAGTGTAAGCCATATAATCTTGCCTCCAAATTCGCATCAAGTGCATCCAAGTGGAATTTCATGGTTAAGCATCTCTAGAAAAGTCTTCATCAATACCTTCCAATTCAATTCCTTCAACCTGTGAATGCCACCGAACTCTAAGGATCTACTATGCTTGTAAGAGAAGAAAGGCCCATGGAAATGTGAAATGAGGAATGCGGTTTCAAGGGGTGATAGGTTCCATGCAATTTCATTCATTTTCTCATATATCATCATACCATGTGCATGTTTGTTAGTTTAATTTTACATGCATATTGTGTGTGAGAGAAATATAGATGTGAAACAGTGTAGTAGAGTGTAGAGGCAAAGGGTGAGGGTAGGTGTTATTTGGTACAAGGCCCATGCAAATATTCTATGAAACTTTCTCATTGAAAATTGCATCTCATTCATAAATATTATTTATTTTCTCTTCCTACAGATGTAATCCTATAATTTCACCAAAAGTTAAGTCCTTAACTCTTACAAATAAACTAAGACTTGTGATAAACACATGTAAAGTACAAGGCGAATTGTTAAATTGTTATAGAGATTAAATATCAACTACTAATCACATCTGTCAAATCAAATTATCCCCATTAAAGGTGAGTCTGGTGAGATTTGTGAATGACTTAGTCTTTATCTATCCTAAAGATATACATTTACACTTGGTCTAATAATTAAATATAAGAAGCTGATAATTTGTGTAATAACTACAATTCCATGTTTTTTATATCTCCATTTACATGTAAGCAAAAGTCCTAATAAGTTCTTCCATGCAATAGTGATTTTAAAATTAGCATAGAAATATCATCCAAACCAATAGAGTGAACTTTTGTACATCCTTAGGTAGTTTGGCCAAAAAAATCATACATAAGGTAAGTGGACTCCCCAGGAATAAGTAAAGCATACATGTAATTAAGTAGAGTCTACATATATGTATGTGATCTAGATTATTTTGAGAATGAAATGAAAGAAGAGATATAACAATTAAATATACATAGATATTGCAATAAACACAAAGATACAGTAATGCACAATTTGTATTAATGAGAGAATGTATAGAAACTGTAAAATTATAGAGTGAATGACTCACTAGAATGGTGGCATCTTATTGATGAGAAGAGATGTGATGGCTACGCTCATTCGCAAGAAGATGATTATGCTTACAATGAGGCTCTAGAGGTATTTTTAACATAAATAAAATCCAAATCCCTAACCCTGAAAGATGAAACACCAAAAGGTTTGTGGGCCCCGATGGGGGTAGTTGGTACGTTAACTTCCCAAGGGCATAACTTTTTCATACGATCTTCGTTTGGGGTGAACGATAGCTCGTTTGAAAGGTCTATTCGAGGAATACAAATTTGTCCATCAAATTCTAGCTAAAATATATAGTGTGACTGTAGAGGGCCCAAAAACGTTGTTTAGGGCCTCAAAACGACCCCAGAATTTTAGGACCCAAAAATATGTAGAAAAACTACCAAGGTGGAAACCCCTGTTTTGCGCCAATGGAATAGGTGGGTGACAACTGATTTTCACTTGGATCAGTATGATGATTTTTTTTTTCAAGATTGGGTGCCATTATACTAGTTTTCATCTAATATTGGGAGGAGGATTGGGCTCTTCGTGCTATTGGAGGGTATGGGTTTCTCACTTTTTTCCTTCAATACTAACAATTTCTTTACAATATGACACATTTGAGCTTTAAGCTCTACAATTTCTGTAGATTTCTCTAGAAATGTTTTCGTCATGGTAAATAAGTTCTTTTCTAGACCTTGGATACACTTTGTTACTTTATATGTCACATCTACATCTTGTATTATGGAGCCAAAAATGTCATGGACTCACCGTATCGCTCTATGAAAGAGTGCCTCATGTACCTATTCATGGTGGAATGCATGTTTCATAGGAACTTACCTTGGTAATCCAACCAAAGATGATTTTAGGGGCTAAATTTCTCTTATGGGCTAATTTTCCATGGTTTTTTCCAAAAACGATTCGCTATTCTAAAAATGATTCACCCAAATTCTAAGGGATAAAGTTATTTTACCTTGAAAATCGCCAAAATTGTAGAGAAACTATATAAAATCCTAAGAAATTTGAATATTTTTACAAAAATATCGCCAAAGATATTATAGTTGGCATATTAATCATTAATAAGATTTGCCAAGGTTTCTACATTCTAAAATAAATTTCCATCCTTAAAATCATCCCTAAACCCAACCTAGCAATGAGAAGAAAAAAGATGGTCTCCTTAGAAGTCTAGTAAAATGCGTCTTATGTGTTTCATGCCATTCTTCAATCAACTTCATTTGGGCCTTATTTTTCATACTATAGTGTTCTCTGCCTTCTTCCATTCCTCTGTTCCTCCCAAATTCCTTCACCTTTATTTGTTAGGGAGGGGCTTAAAGGGATATCCCAGTTCATTCTATGGCTCTTCCTTCCACATGTACCTTCCATGATAAAGTATTTAGGAAAGAAAACAAGAGATACAACATTAAAACATAGACGAAAAACACATCCTAATGTAGGTTTGACAGGAAGCTTAGACCGAGAATGTAGTCTAATATAAAGCATTCACCAACAATGAAAAAATGCGATAACATCATCTATATTGGATCATTATATTATTTTTCATCTATCTAGATGCTTTCCGAGTGAAAAAAATCAGAGGAATCATCTTGTAGGGTCATTTTAATGGCAGGTCCCAATTTGGAAAATTGGGTTTTGAAACCTTATGGAGCCATTTTGAGGCATCAAATGGAATTTTTTAGGGTAAAAAAATTCCCAATATAGATGGGACTATGTGACACTATTCTACACATCGATACCTTTCCAATGGAGAAAAAACCATGTCAATTAGAGCTCATATGAAAAAGTTATGTCTCCCGCAAGTTGACCTATCGTGTTGACCACCATGGTACGAGAGGATGCCACATCAACCCCCATTACTCATGCTTATGGGGCTAACCCTGGTATTACTTTATAGAAGTTTCTATAAGGTCAAAAACCTTATCACAATTGGGGGTTGAGGAAGTCAAAACCCTAACCCTAAATGACTATTGGGCTATGTTAAATACCAAGCCATTAGGAGGAGAAGGGGTTCCATACTATGTTGTTATATATTGTTCCATAACAGAGCATAACAACTAAGAATGGGAAATTAGAGAGAATACCAGAGGGGGTGAATGTTTTGTATCATCCTAATAGTCCATAGGTATTAGGTAAATCCATAAAGAGTGTCTTCTCCTTTGTACTTGCGTTATTTCCATACCAGAGAAAAGAGAGCAGAGCAACCTCACCTTCTAGCTAGGTTTTCGCCCGTAAGGGTTTCCGAGAGAAAATATTTTTGTTATTTTGTTGATGTTGTGTGATTATATTTTATTGTTCTCTATTTTACGTATTTTATCTATTTCATGCATAAGAATAAAACCAATAACTAAATATTTTGTAATCTAAAGAAGTTTGACCTTCGTAGTGTACATTTTAGTTTTATTTCTCGGATCTATTGCGATGAACTATTCCAGTGGAATATCCATGATAGTTTACAGATCATATTGGTATCAGAGAAGGTTTTCTTGAGGTATTTGTGGAAAGTTGCAGGGATCCAGAAATATATTTAAGAACAAAATCATAGAACCCTAGGCATGGATGACGATTTTGTTCATAACAACCCTCGAGATCTAGCATGAGAGAGATTTGCAAGACATTGTAAACATACATTGCTATAATAAAAAGAATGAACCCCATTCGAATCCGATTTTACTGTTTGGGTTCCAGGGTAAATATTATGTTTGATATGTCTTATGTTGGGTTGAGACTTATTTGTGTTGCGGGATTCAGTTTTGCATGAGAGATTGTTTCTTAATCACTGTTGGTAAATGCATTCATTGATTTTGTGAATAATCCCACGCAAGAACAATGATATTTCCTTTCAAAATTTAATGAATGGAACAACTCTAGAATGGTCATTGTAAATCCATAGCTCAAACAAAGCCAAGGGTGGATAAATTTTATTTCTTGAGAAATTAAATTATTTGTTGGTCGTATTATTTTCATTGTTAATCGAAATCTTCACTTGCCAGTGGACTAAACCCCCTCTGGTCGGTGAATATCATTGGTTCGAAGTCTATAATTTCTGGGGTGAATTTACCTTTTCAAGGTCGTTCCTAAATGTGCCTAGGCATTTGTTGGGAGAATTTCTATTTCCTGGGCGAATTTCTACTTCCTGGGCGAATTATATTACTCCTTTGAATTGTACTTTTCATCCCCATAGTTGAATTACTTGTTTTCCAAGGTGATTTAACACTGTTTGGGTCGATTTGGCGCTGCTCGATTGATTTATACTTACGTTACAATTGAAGTCTAGTTTCACTTCCCCGATTGACTCAACCCCCCTTATCAATCAATTTATTGTTGGGTCAACTCATATTTTGTTTGACTCCTTACTTGGTTGACTTGAATCGTGATAGGTCAGATTATTTCATTGGATCGAATTGACTCATGTCAAGTAAATTTTACTCATCCTAGCCGACTTCTTGCCGATGAGGATGCACCAGAATTTCATTGGGTGCTTCTAAGAGGTTGCTTAATGTGTTATATCTTGTTGGGCGTTGTGGAATTTGCTGGGAAAATTTTGAATAGCTTGGGAATATTTAGAAGTTTTTGGGTGTATATAAAGGTTGTTGGGTAAATTCCTACTTTCCTGGGGAGATTTAGAAGTTGTTGGGAAAATTTAGATGTTTTCAGACGTGTTTATATGTTGAATCGATGTTTTTTATTTTGTGGCTTTTCCCAATTCACCCTTTTGACGTTTTTGTTTACCATTGGTTACTCAATTCGTCCTCTCAATATTTATCCCCACTTCTAGTCAACTCGACTCATGTTGAGTAGTTTGCTTCACTAGAGTTCAGCTCATTCCACCGGAGTATTATTTTTCCCCTTCTTTATTCGGTCGACTTCACTTCTAGTTGACTAGAATTATGCTCCAGTCGATTGGGTTTTTCTCTTAGTCGTTTGATCTTATTTGGAGAACATGATCTAGGTAGTTGTTTTATTATAATAATTACAATCCGCTGGATAACAAGAGATCCAGATTTTAGTTGGCTCATTGAAAACAAAGAATTTACCACTGCATTGATTGCCAGTTTCTTATGTGCAGACAAGTCTGAAAACAGAGGGGTCACCAGTTGGGTGTAGTGTGCAGGGTACAGGTAGGGAAAATCCTTGTAGAATACAAAGAAGAGAGATCTTTGTGCAACACAAAGGAAAGAAGGCCTAGTGGCTTTTATGTGACGTAGATCTATATATAATACTAAAACAAAGATCATAAATTAAATTTCTACACAATATCTGTGTTAGTGAAGTGAGTGGGATATAATCCCCTAGAGTTTGGATCAGATGGTATCAAAGCAATTGCATACTTGAATGAGACAATGCTTACACGACTGTGAACAAAAAATTGTAGACTATAACATGGGCAAAGCAATCAGAGATAAGTTGGAATACTTAAGGTCCATCAATTCTTAGCTTCGGGAGGAGAATGAGAACTTGAAAGAGAATATATGGAGAAGCACATGGAGATCTCTACCAAATTGTTGTCATTTCTCAAGAAGAAGTTTGAATAACTTCAATGCTCCCTCATTGCAATCAAAAGAGATTGGGAAAATCCCATAGCACATCTTGCATACCTTGGGGATAAGGTCATCCAATTAGATAGTTGGAAGGATGATAGGCTCACACAGACGATGATACAACTGCAACAAGGGTTGGAAGAAAAGGAGAAGTCCTTGAAAAGGCTTCATGTAATTTCCCAGGAGCACAAAAGAACAAGGAAACCTTCCATATCCACTGCATATGCTTTATTAGTTGAACTAAGATAATAAAATTTATTAATTACATCTCTTTGAGAGTTTAGAAGATCCCCAATTCTCGAGTCAGGCTTGAGCCATAGATTGAGCCCTTTTTCAAGTAAAAAGGTTTTACAAGAGCCTTGGTTTCAAAATCGGGTCCTTCATGAAATGGACATTTCAAATTTAAAATTTGACTTTCACGCCCATTTACTTTTCATCAATTCGACTTTTAACTCAGTTGAAAATTGTTGTAATCATCTCATAAGCCCTTTCGGGAGAACATTCCGATCACAAAAATTGCAATTGGACGTTTAGTTATTGCATTTGTTTTAAAAAGAGGGTCGATCTTAATAATGCCTTGATTTTGTAATTGGTTTGATAAGTCACTATGTGCTCAAATGAACCTTTGAACGTAACTCACTGATACTCTTTAATGGGAAAGGGCCATAGTAACTATGACACCAACTATTGATCTTAATGAGATGCTAAGAACAACTCTAGTGCCATCTCCGAAATATATGAAAATGATGAACAACATGTTGAGCTTAAAGAAGATTTTTGGGTCAACAGTAACCTACAAAGACCACCTTTTCTCACCCCTATGGCCAAAATCATTGGACTAGATAAACTAAAATCATTGATAGTGCATTGTTGTCCCTCAAAAGAAACTCTCTGCTGGGCATCTTTCATATAAGAAACTGAAAGACTATTGTTCTTAAAGCTATGAACAAATAGAACATCCGTCAGCTTAGGGACATCACTTGAAGGAATCTAGAAGGAAATGGAGCTAAGTCTCATTGGATAAGTATCATTTTCACCAGGCTCTATACTCATGCGTACCTCTTGCTCCTAAAATATGTTCAATAATGACTTATCATGTGTGATTTCTTGAAGCTCCACTATCTACACACCATCCAACACTATACACAATATTACAAGACGAGCAAGAAGCCATGGAAAAATGTAGTCTTAGATTGAGAGAGATCCTCCTCTATACCTACTACAACACTAAATGCAACCCATTTCATACCCTTTTCCCTTGTTATTCAATAGAATCTGGCTAGCATAATGTTCCATATTGAGACAGAGAAAAAAATCACCTTACTCAAGTCCTTACTTCTTGTATTTCTACCTTATTTCTCACTCCCCTTTTTCATCTTCCAAACGTGACCAACTGCATTTAATTCCCCTTGTTGCTCTAAACAAGTTTGGATTTTTAATTCTTCTTGCACAAGATAAACCCAAATCTTTGGAAATTTTGGCAAGGTCTCTCAAGCACAAACAACCTGAACAAAAGGCATCAAGGAGCAAGTCCATTCAAATAAATGGACAACAACTCCTGATCCTCCACCTTTGTTCCAATGAAAACCAAATGATCTTTCAAATTAAGTGATCTTGGTCAAGTAGCTTACAATAGTCTCAACGACTCTGATGAACCTCTTAAGACATGGACTCAATTAGGTCTAGTCCCCTTACATCAGCGTTGTTGCAACCTAGGAATCCTAAATTCAACTCCAAGCCTCCATGCAAGCATCCAAGCTACCCCATGTTGTATAGGGATCAATGTCCTCTTCCAATATGCAAATGATCCTCCTCTAGAAAGAGGTTGTCCAAGAATGTAACCATCTCCATTTGTCCAACATGTAGAATGTCACCAAGTTGTATGAATATCTCCAATTCCCTAGCGATGAATATAATGAAAGTATCCAATTGAGGTCAAGAAACAACAAAGAAATATCCAATGTGCAAATCCATGACAAACTATCAAGGGGACGATCATACACCATCTACAACAAATATCATGAAGCACTCCCAAACATGGTTTAAACACTTTTGTAGTAACTTCAAAAGCTAGCACTCCCTCTTTATGAGAAAAGTATATACAAGAACTACTATCGACTCTGTTTACAACTCCACCAAAGATGTCACCTCCAAAATTGTACCTATTGTAGTCACAAAATCAACTAATGTCTGCCAAAAATAACACTCCTCCATTAAGGAATTTGCCTCAAGACAAATGGAAGGTTCATGGATGGAGCAAACTAATGCAACAAGACTAGCATATCTAGGTGCTCCTTCTTTCTCTTCTGTCTCAAGTGATGATTGGGTAAGACATCTCGACTTTTTACAAATTGAAGTAGTAGGCGAGGGCATATCCACACCCTATCTCACCTCATCTCCCTCTGAATCTAATTCATCTTGATTCTCTAAATATATCTTTGAAATGACAACCTCCTCTCTCTTGTCAGTCATTGAAGGAGAATCTTGTGAACTAGAAAACCTCACGTTGTCATCAAACATCACATCTCTAAAAAACATAGTCTTTTGTTGTGTTGGAATATCAATCATATAAGTTGTAGTAAGAATTAGGATCACTATATCCAACAACACAATATGTTATCACAACATCTTGAATCTCCCAAATAACATTGACCACCTATGAATTTCAAAGAACATAGCCTTGGGCCACAAGTAATTTTCCAATCTCCATCATCCCTCAGGCCAAAATCACCAACCAAAGTCAACAGTTACTACATCATGAACTGTCGAGAATATCCTGTAAAGTTAATCATATCTCCATATAAGACCAAGACCAGTGGATCGTATCTATCAAAATCACAAAGACAAAAATCTTCAGAAATCAACTCATTGATCCTAAAATACCAATATTTTGGTATAGGAAACAACCCACATAGGGATGTCATCAACTTGTGAACATGGGAATCCTTCTCATTAACCTCAAAACCTTTAGAAATTAAAGCAACAACCTAAACACTATTAACTGCCTCACCCCAAGAGAATCCTCTGGTAACTGGAGCAAGAGTCTCACTAAATTCAACTCCCTCTCTATGAGAGAATCCAACAACCATGTCCATGTACTCTACAATACACCCATTAGTATAAAACCTATAATCAATCACTAAATCCATAATAGGTTATAAAGTTGTTTCCATGACATCTCACCATGCATGTGTTGCCTCAAATCTACAAGGATCCTCCAACCTCTCATTGGAATGTAGGAGTGCCATTAGATCAAAAAGTAACCTATAAAGGCCTCCCTCTGTCATCCCTCTAGCCAAAGTCCTAGTACTAGATAGACTCCAGTCATTGATGGTGCACTTTTGTCCCTTAAAAGGAACTCTCCACGTTAAAATTTTCATACACGAATCTGAAAGAATATTCTTCTTTGAACTGGGAAAAAATAAAATATAACTCAACTCAATAACATCACCTAAATACATATGGAATGAGGCCAACTCCTTTCATAGGATAAGTAGCATTGTCACCAAGCTCCACACTCATCCTCCTCTCTTGCTCCTGAAATATATTGAATAATGACCTTTCACATGTCATATGTCTTGAATCTTTGTTGTCTAAATACCATTCAATAATGAAAATACTGTTAGAAGACAAGGAAGATGCCATGTAATAGGTAGAATCTCAAATTGAGAGGGATCCTCCTCTACATCTACTATAATCCTAGATGGACCCCATTTCATATCCTTTCCCTTCTTCTTTAGTGGACACTAATTGGCATAATTTCCCATCTCGTGACATTGGAAACACGTCATCTTACTCAATTCCTTCTTTCTTGTATCTATGACTTTTTTCTTGCTACCCTTCTTTGTCTTCCTGACTAGATCAATCACATATACTTCCCCTTGTTTCTCTGAACTAGTCTACAACCTACTTTCTTCCTGCACAGTATCAACCCAAATATTTAAAATTTTTAGGAAGGTCTCTCAAGTACAAACACCCTAAACAAAAGGCATCTAGGAAGGAACAAGTTCATTCAAAGCAATAGACATTAATTCTTGATCCTCCACCTTTGTTTCAATGGTAGCAAACTGATCTTTCAACTCAGTTATCTTGGTCAGGTAGCTCACCACATTGTCCATATTTCCCATATGAACAAATGAAAGATAGTTTCACAAGATAATTTATTGAGAAGAACAAGAGTTTTGAAACAAATCAACCAAAGCTTCAATTTTTTTCTTACCTGTCATCTTCTCTATAGTGTGTGAGATGAAATTATCCTTCGTAGAATCAAGAGTGGTTATCTTCACCTTAGCTTCCTTCTTTCAATGAGCATAATTTGTTTTTGGATTGATAGGTTCTAGATCCCTCTAGGGTTTTCTTTCCTACTCATTCCCTCCATCTACATGGTGGTAGGGTCCTAGGTGAAACCAAGGAACAAGGATCCTTGTCCATGATGCAACAAAAGATAGTGTAAGCCATATAATCTTGCCTCCAAATTGGCATCAAGTCCATCCAAGTGGAATTTCTTGGTTAATCATCTCTAGAAAAGTCTTCATCAATACCTTCCAATTCAATTCCTTCAACCTGTGAATGCCATCGAACTCTAAGGATCTACTAAGATTGTAAGAGAAGAAATGCCTATGGAAATGTGAAATGAACCATGGGGTAATAGGTTCCATGCAATTTCATTCTTTTTCTCATATATCATCATACCATGTGCATGCTTGTTAGTTTAATTTTACATGCATATTGTGTGTGAGATAAATATAGATGTGAAACAATGTAGTAGAGTGTAGAGGCAATGGGTGAGGGTTAGTGTTATTTAGTACAAGGCCCATGTAAATATTCTATGAAACCCTCTCGTTGAAAATTCCATCCCAGTCATAAATATTATTTATTTTCTTGTCCTACAAATGTAATCCTATAATTTCACCAAAAGTTAAGTCTTTAACTCTTACAAATAGACTAAAACGTGTGATAAACACATGTAAAGTACAAGGAAATTGTTATAGAGATTAAACATCAACTACTAATCACATCTGTCAAATCAAATGTTATTGAGTGATATTAGATAAATTTTAAAATTCGGTTGGAATTGTTTGATTTTATTGCAGGAATAAACAAATATTGTTAAACTAAAGATAGCTAAAGAATATTTTGAATATGCATAGACTATGGGAGGTTGAAGAAATGAGGCGCAAAGCAGTTTTGAGGAAGATTGATTCTTTATTTTGTAATCTTTATAAATAGTAAAAACAATTCCGAGGATTTCTTGATCCTCAGGATAGCTTAATTTACCCATATCATTGTAATATATAGAGGGTAATGAACCATGGAAAAACACCTAAGAAATTTATCTAAGCATCTGGATCTCTGAATTTCTCTGTACAAGCAGTCTTCTGTAAATGTTGTACCAGTTATGGAATTAATAGAAGCTTCGAGCGTTTTTACCATTTTTTCATACTGAATTTCTAGCAGCAGTGCTTCTAAAGACTGAGGGCCCAATATGAAGGAGTTACTGTCTCAATCTGTAATTGTATCGATTTGATTTCCGTTCTGTGATTTAAATCTCTTTTGCAACAATTAAGATAAATGCATGAGTCTGTTGATGTTTTTATATATTGGTTATGTTGTTTGATTACATAATATAGATGCTTCATTTGAATGTTATTAATCGTTGTTCCAGTTTCCATCACTGTAGTATATTGCTTGACAGTTCCTCTCATTTTCACACGCGATATCCCGTTATTAAATTTACAATTGTTGTTCCTTTCGCTTAATTCTGCATTTATTGCTCCTTCTCAATTTACAGTACTTAGCTGTTTCTTTCTAGCAGGTTAAATAATCACTGGTAGATCAGTTTATTAAGAATTTTCATAGATTAAATTATTGTTTCTTAGTTAGATAAATTCAACAATTTAGTTAATGCCTTTAATTCACAACATGTCATGGATTAGATTATAATTCTGTTGAGTAGAGATCTTAGTTTCATAGTTTTAATGAATGTGTGAGGAACTTGATTGTTGATAAACTCAGATTTGCTTTAACTACACGATTTTAACCTCTACAACTATCTGCATAGACTTTGCTGATATTCTTGAGATAAAAGACGAATCCACTGTTGATAAATTAATGTTAAACTAAGGTTGTTTTAGGAAATATTTAGAGCCCATCATTTTGTCACCGTTGCTGGGGAGAATGTCAAAGATAGCATAGGTTGTGTCTCTGGATGATGAGGTATTGAAAACGGAAGGTAGGAACCTACGTAGGAAATAAGTAAAATGCTTGTGCCAGCGCCTACCTTCAGATGATGCATAGAGGTCATATAGGTACTTAGAATTTTGTGTGAAGTGTGTATGACTAAGAAGAAAGAACCTAAAAAACCAAACCCCCCACCAAAAAATACAAAAGCCCAGGGTTTGGTGTCCCCTGGAAGAAGACTTTCATAGACGACATCATCTGAAAAGCTGAATCTCAAGGCTCAGTTGGACCCCAGAAAGGTTCTACCCGAATCCATCAACCAACAAATTCACCAAATGCAGCCCATGCTGAGGTTCATAACTGAACTGAAGGGACTGAACAAAGTTTTCAAAATACAAATATTCCACCTCTCATCCTTTTAGATGAGGGAAATTCTTGTAATATGGAAGAAGGAGAAGGGGAGACCAGTGGGGTTGCTAAAGCAAACCCATCACCACCACCTGATCATGGATCTCCTGTGATTCTGATAAGAGAACGTACACCTAAAATCCCAGATAGAGGTAGCGCGATTAAATCCCCTAAGGGACCAAGTAATCTATCACCCCAAATAGAACACCCAGACCAATAAATCCCTGAAGATTATTGGCATATTTTTGACCAAATGGCACAACAAAATCAACCATGAACCCAGACTTCCACTTTGGAATATCCTATAGTTGGTCCAGTTGCTAATTCCCCCATGAAATCCATCCCGTTACAGAATCTTCCAACCTTTCATAAATTAATCTCAGAGGACCCTGATGCATTCTTATTAGAATTTGATGTCCTGTGTAGAGGTTATGAATACACCTTTGAACCCTAGAAACTGAAGTTGTTCCCTTCCGCTTTGAAAGGAGCAACTTTGCATTGGTTTATGGGATTAGGAGGAGAAACCATAAATTCATGGGATGAAATGAAACAAACCTTCCTCATGAAATATTAGGATTACTGTAGAACCAGGGATCTAAAAGACGAAATATTTCAAATGACTGCAAAACAAAATGAGACACTAGAAGAATATGTTGAAAGGTTTCAGTATAACTTGCAAATATCACCTTACARAACACTACCAGGTGAAGTACTTAAAACCACTTTGATAAAAGGAATGAAGGATGAATGGGTAGAAACATTGAATTTAATGGGGAAGGGTGATATTTATTAAGAAACTTATGATAATATTATCCTATTGTGCATCAGGTTCTCACGTGGAAGTACATAGACCAAATCAGGAATGCGATCTCCCCTCACTAGAAATAACAACATTACTAGCAGGGGTGTCACCCGAGCAGAAGTTGGTAATCTATTAGAGAATTTAAAAACTGACATTTTGAGTACTCTGACTACACAATTGGATGTTTTGCAGGCTAAAAAGAAATAGGTAGAAGCAGAATAATCCTTGGCCATATTCTTCCACCGATGCAAAAAGAAACATGGTCCGAGGGAATTTCCTTTAGATGTGGTTCGAGTTTGCGCTATCTGTGCCAAAGACCATGCGACAGAGAAATGCCCATTGGTTGTAGGACTAAAAGTTGTCTTTAAAGAATAAAAAGAGGAAACAAAGCCGATGTATCTGATGTCTCATCATCGCCAATGGCAGGCTCAACATCGCCAATGGCAGGCTCATCCCCAAGGTACGGTACAAGATCCTTCCTCTTTCTTTTCTGGGCAGTATAATCAACAATAAAATTCTAGAAACACACGACAGGGCCATCCATTTTCTAACCCTACTTGGCGGTCCCAACAATATCCTACTACACCCTAGCCAAATCAATAAGCTACAAATCCCACCTGGCCAAATCAATCAGCTGCAAATCCTACCTGGCCTAACTCGCAATACCCTACCCCATCCTGGAAAAATTAAAGTAATAACCCCTATCCTTCACAATGGACTAGCACAACTGCCCAAGCCCCTAATTGGAATCAAAACTGGCAGCGCCCCATGGGGATGACCAATCAACCCATGGGGATGGCTCCTTAAGCTCAACCAACTTTACAATATCCACTCTAGTCACCCCAGAACCCTCAACCTCCAATGTGTCCCTGATTACCATCTCAACCCAACCCAAATCCTAATAATATACCAGCCCAACTTGTGCAAATTATTGAGAATTTGGATGGGTAAATCAACTCTGTAGGGTACAATGAACTCCGATTGAGGTCAAGGCGCACAATTTCTCCTGAAGAAAGTAACATTCAACAAGAGCAGGAGAATGAAAGTATACAACCAACAATAACACCCTCGACTGTGGTCATAACGAAAGAAGTAAAACAGGGAGGAAACACAGCTGAGCCACAGAACCTTGATGAGCATGCAATTCCTCCTCCCTCGTTTCCCGAGAGGATAATGAAAGAAAAACAAGATGTATATCCTAACTTCTATTGTAGGGGAAATAAATAATCTCTATGTTAAGATACCACTCCTACAGGATCTGCAAGACATCCCAATTTATGAAAAGACAATTAAGGAATTATGTGGGAAGAAGTCTGTAAGGAAAGATAAAAATCCATCAATTTCTTGCGTGGTAGGAGCCTTGTCTGATATTATTCTGGGAAAGCAGGAGCCGATCAAGTATACAAACCCAGGGAATCTCGTGGTAATAGTGTAGATCCAAGGTTGTTCTCTTCCAAATACACTAGTGGATTAGGGGGAAACCATTAATATCCTGACCATCGAGACCTGTAACATCCTGGGTTTCACCTCCTTTGAAACCTACTTCAATTATGTTACAATTGGCTAATAGATCAGTGGTTAAACCAGTCGACACATTACAACATATAGCAATTTCAATCGACTCTTGGGAATATCCAACTGATTTCCTCATTATCAACCCAAGAAGTGGACTCGATGGAAACCCATTGATACTGGGAATACCATGGCTCACAACATCAGATGCATACATAGGATGTCGCATAGGGAACATGACTATTGCTAGAGGAAGTGCTACAAAGAACCTCATCCTGTTTCCTCCAGCTAAACTGAGTCTGCCTATCATACATCAATAGTTTCCACCACCTAGATATCTAGAAAAGAATCTACGATGTCCTCTCACATTGGAAGAATATCTCAGACTCAAGAACCAACTAGAAGATGATGTGATCAGTAGATTCATTAACAACCCAACCATTATAAGAAATCCAACATGTCAAATGTTAAAAT
>SNQJ01S0023852.1:27462-48950 GCA_010110895.2 Picea sitchensis | reverse complement strand
TGTTTTCTACAAACCTTTGAGAAGGATCCTTTTTTTCTTTAATTTTTCTACTTGGCACCTTTTTCTTACCCATTTATATTATTTTTTTTCATTTTCCAATCCTTTTTCTTTACTATAGGAATTCAACTATAGGAATTTAGTTGGTGGGACTTTTTAATCGAAGTAGTATAGATATTTTCTTTATTAATTATTTTCTCTTTACCTCTCAGACTTTTCTTTTGGATTTATTTAGCTTGGGTTTTCCTTATTACTTATTTGTTATTATTTCTTTTCTCTTCACCTCTCAGACTTTTCTTTTCCCTTTATTTAACTTTTTTTCTTTATTTAATTTGGGTTTTCCTTGATTACTTATTTGATATTTGATTCTTTGATAAGACCTTCTCAATAAAATTTGATATGGTATTTACAAGTGGGGTGTAATATCTTATATGGATGAGATGATAATAGAAGGGAATTAGGGAAACGTGTTAATTATGTGTATGCTATCTGCTTTGACTCATATAGTACATTTTGGTCTAGATAAACCAAGACACATCCAAGGACAACAAGTTCTCTCCATGGTTAATGAGATAAAAAATTAACATTTTTACTTAGTTATAAATGTTATAAGTTCATATCTAATGTCCATCACTTTCACAAAAAATTCAGAAACTATCAACACCACTGCTAAGAAAGGAAACCACATATAGAATCATATCAACTAAAGAAATGAAGTATCATCTATTAGAGGATATGTGATCAAAGGTATGGATCACATGAAATATTATACCACTTAAGAATCAACCTGGTGTGTGTAATGATGGAATCTAGTGGAGAGATAAGCATGGATTTTACAAAATGGAGTAGGGACCTCACAAATGCAACAACATCACACCCAAATGATTGTGTCTTTGAAGGTAGTTACCGAAAGATAAACATTTGGCGTTGACTTGGGGACATGCACTCTCACAAGAAAGAGTGTATGAGAACTTGAAAATTTGACAACAACAGACTTGTATCCTACACACATCTTAGGAAAATGTAAGAAGCAAGGTGATTCTACCACCCAAATTAGAATACCATCAACACATTAAAAAAATAAAAATTTTCTAAGACTAAAAAGGAAAGCATGTCCATGCAACTACTCTAATGTAAATGCTTGAAAATAAATTTGATCTAAGTAAAGAAAATGTAGTGAAATAAATGGAACATACAAGTATCTAAACTAATTTTCCAAGAAACTTATTATTTACCTATTCTTACAAACTAACTAAGAAAAGTGATTTCTAAGTAAACTCAAAATCCAATGCAACCACTTAAGAAGGTCATCCACAATTTGAAGTCTTCCCTTGTGTTTGGATATAAACCAAGCAACAAATATATTAAATGTTCAATGGATGCAAGGTGGAATTTTGGTCACTATTAAGTTTGGAACTAAGAAAATAAATTATATTCATGAATTATAAGGTCCAAACTATACCAAGGTGGGTTAGTACCTCAACAAAATTCCTCCATCCAAAGATCAATCAGATTAATGTAATTAAATGAATGGGTCAACTCATTGATTTTACAAGACAAATCAAGGAGGAAACATTATAAAGGAATCTCCAACTAGGATTTAAATGGAAGTTGTTGAACTTCTATGTCACTTTTGGTCAAATGTAAAGGAGGAGAACAAGTCAAAGATAGGCATGGAGGATGAAATCACTCATAGGTCAAAGGTGAATAAGGAGAATATTCATAAGTCAATGGAAAACAAAGAGAATGTGGATATTCAAGAGTCAAGTTTTGTTTTTATAAGGAACAATGCAAGGAATGTTGGTCCCTTATGATATCCCTTTCATATTGAAACCTTTCATGGAGAGGGGACCAAATCACTCCATACTCTGTAAGATTTGGACTAGCTGATTTTTCTTCAAATTTTTCTAAGTTGAATTCCTCATCATGTCCAATTTTATCAATCACAATTTTACCTTCATAATGAGGGTTATAAATGGAATCACCTTCATAGTAGAAATAATTTATATATCGTATTTATAATTTTCAACATAGTAAAGTTCAATAAGGATTTTATCACTATGATTACTATATTCTTCATGGAATGAGGGAAATTAAACTAGTATTTATTCAATGTTCACCCTTTCAAAATCATCAAGCGATGTATCATAAGACTCACAATTTTGACAATGGATATCATTCATTGCATCCTCAACTTCAAGTAAATAAGAACAAAAATGTTGGTCGTTTTCACCTTCCAAGTTCTTATTGAAATATTCTTACAAGGTTGTTCTAAGGACTCTTCTACATAATCCCCTTTATCCATGTATTCCTCATATACTTGGGTATCTTCGGGTAATATCTCTTCTTCAATGTGTTCACCAAATGATTGAATTTCAAAAGTAAGAGGATATCCTTCATCAATGTTTCCTTCATATGGTTGATCTTCAACTAATGGAAAAGTGGAAACATTTTTCTATAGAATTGTAACCAAATATTCTTTCTTCATAATTAATTTTAAAAGGGAATTATTTTCTTCCATCTTAATGCTTATTTTATCCAAAATTTAAAGAAAATATCAAAGAAAACAACCATGGAAGTTATAATTTTTGGATCCCCACAATATTTAACCCATTCTTTTTTGTAAATTCCCCAAAGATGATACAAAAAGTTTCATCAACACATTCTCATGTGTTATGTTGATTTTTGAAATGTATCTTAGAAAACTTACAATGTGAGGAATAGTTGATAAAGGATCACCATTATATCTTGGGAGGTCTTATATCCATTTAGGAGAGAATTAATTTGGGTATCTAGGCATTTCTTTAACATAATAGGTAGAAAATTGTTCATGAAATTCTCATGGAGCCATTTCCAATCAAAAGTGGAGTCACCAATGTGAATGGTCAAATTCCAACATGGATACTTGCTTCACCCTACAACCAAGATTTAGAATATCTAAGCGAATTGGGATTCTTCTCTTCAATGGAGTCCCTAGGTGAGTCAACTTATGAAAATTTTAAATGTTACTCACCAAAATTTTGAATCCAAACTTTGAATACCTAGGGAATGGAATTTATCCCTGGAAAAAAAACCAATATTATGTTATCTCTCAATCTCTACCCAAAGAAGGGAAATCATAACTTCCGCGGGAGAGCCTAGAGGTACTACTAATAAATGCACCCACTATCACCTAGGTGGTATTGCCCCACATTTCAAAATAAGGTAAAACCGATCCTAGGGAGGAATCCCTAAGGATAAATCTATCCTAGATCATGTAGGAAAAGTAGCTCGACTATATCAAATTAATTAGCACAAATAAGCTAAGAAATCGATCTTGTAATTAGACTAATATGTTGTAATCAACCAACTTGAATCCTATCAAGTTTTAGATTATAATCATAAGGACACAATTTTAGGTTTTAGATTCTAATCATAGGGACAGAGTTTTAGTCACGAAAAATTCCAATTAATAAGACTCTACAGAATGACCTAGAAGTTTTACCTTTATATTATATCTTTATTATGAATTTAAATTTAGAAAAAATATAGTTTAGTTGATTCCTAAATGTGAGATCCATGTAACAAGTTATAAGAAATCATCCTCAAAATTAGATTAAATTCAAGGGGGAAATATACCATAGTAAATTCATGTTTAAATCCAAGTAAGTGAATAATATGGATTCATTATTAAAGAGTGATAGTAACCAACATATAAATAGTATGAGTTTCTCAAGCATATAGATCATTAGGTATATTCTTGGTATGTATTTAGAACATTAGATACGAGAAACGACCTTCAATTAATGTACTCAACATTTATATAAGACAACGATTAGGGTTAAATAATTTAAATACATGCATAATTAACCAGTATTAAAAATTTGTTTATCTATTAGATCTATGCATGCGATTTAAAAAAATGTAAAGAACCATAGATCCAATCTCAAAGGAAGATTCGTTTAGGATGAGGCCAGATAAAGTGCAACTTGCAAAGTATTAGAAAATGGATAGCAAATCGATCTATGATATATCCAAGGAGATTGTGACCTCCAAAAAATATAATTAAAATAATAGATTGAATTATGTTTGAAGAGGTTCTTCTGAGGCCTACCTATATAAATTCCAAGTTGACATTTTAAAATGGGAAATATTGGCTCAGGAAAACTTGAAAAATCAAAACCCAAATATGAAAATATAAATTACTAAACCCTAGAAAGATATTATTGTTGCCCAAGTATGAAGAAGCAATAGCTCTTGGATAACCTCACGAAATATGAGTTTGATTAGAATAATTTGGTGCATTTGTGGTATGTGATCAGTGGAGGGGAGTTCAATATATATCCTACAAATATGGAGGTGATCATTTAATGGGGAGTTCTTACAAATTTCATTGAAGTTAGGATTTTTGTCGAGGTAGCACCGTACTTTTGGAAGTTAATAGCTTCACTTTTCAGTAGTAGCTGCACCACTCGACACCATAAAAAGAAGTGGTAATATTTTCCAATGGGGTAAGAATTAACATAAGGATTTCTATGAGATGAAAATAAATATCAGTCAAGCACCATATCTTGCATTACCAAACTTCAAAAATCCCTTAGAAGTGAAGACATATGCAAGTGGGTATGCTATGGGAGCATTTTTAATGCAAGGAGGAATTCATGTATTCTATCATTTTGAAATATTTCATGGGGTAGTTCTAAAATACCTTACCTATGAAAAGGAACTATATGCTCTAGTTCATTATTTCAAGAAGTATAAAGACTATCTGATGGGAAAGGAGACCATCATCCACACATATCACTAGCCTCTACAGTGTTTGCAAGCCTAGAGTAAGCTACATCAAACCATAAATTATAATTGGATGGGGTTTTTACAACAATTTCATCTAGTCATCAAAACAATCTTGCTAAGGATGATGGAGAATTGGATGAATCACAAATGATCCATGTTCTGATTCAAAAGATGAAATTCAAATCCCTATACATAGAGTTTATACCTTTAGGAATTCTCATCTTATGGTTGAACAACTCCAGAAGAAATTGACAAAATTTCATAAATATGTGAAGCATATTTCTCCATGGAAAATTCAACAAGCTCTTGTTGTTTCTAGAAAAATTCATTTTGTATAGAAACAAGTAGCTTCCCTTAAACAAGCACGTTTTCTATGGAACATTGGTGATAATTATATTAATTTTACTTCTACTTATGCCTCTAATATATTGTGTATTCCATAAAAACTTCCTAGGTGTCCCCCTCTAGATTTAGTATCTCAATATGTAGTTATTGTTCTACTGCTACCACTCCAACTACATCTATCTTGCTAAGGATGATGGAGGATCGAATGAATCAGAAATGAGTTGGTTGTTTTGATTCAAAATATGAAATTCAATTCCCTATACATAGATTTTATATGGATATTCCTTCTTTACCTATGGTTGAACAACTCTAAAATACGTTAACAAAATTTCATAAATATGTCAATCATATTTCTCGATGGTAAATTCAACAAGATCTTGTTGTTTCTAAAGAAATTTATTTTGTATAAAAACAATTAGATTCCCTAACACAAGCTAAAATTGAATCATTAAGGTCACAACACAACATTGGGGTAGTTCATACTTTGAAACATCCCAAATGTACAGGTAATGTACAAAGGATGGTTGTTGTAAGAATTCCAATAGTAATTTCAAGAGGCATACATTTATAATTAGTGGTAATCTCATAGTTACTTTGGAAAGGATAATTCTGAAATGTGTAGAGGAATACATAAACTACCACTTTAGTGAACGAGTTATATTGTATCTAGGATGAACACATTGTATAGTGTACCCTTGACACATGATTTTTTTTTGGCATGAGGAACTCGTCACTCTAATATCATTGATCAATAAAACCTATTTTGAAACCAATATGATATGTAAACTTCCATGGCATTTCTTATGAGGCCTTCTTGATCTAGTTTGTATTTTACAACCAAATCCTTTTTATAATGATAATAGGAACAAAATTTTGAATTTATGATTCTTTGCAAACCATCGATAATATTTTGTATCTTCTTATTGTTTTAATCTTGTGTGACAATTGAATCACTAAAGGTTCTTCAGTTGGCCACATGTAAAAAGGTCCACAATGGGATACATATATAAGGATTTAGATGGGAATAAAGATGTGATCCAATATTGTTATGGGGAAAATAAATAAGACTTAAGAATAAGATTTCATTTCATAAATTGTAAATTTTATGGATCAAGGATTAGAGGATAGAGGTAAGGGTTAATATGGTAATGCATAATTCTTAAGAATATGTGTTTTCTCCGTGGAGGTCATAGTTAAATTTCAGTGGGGAATAAGGTATTTTCATTCGATAAATTTATTTTTTTCAAATATTTGTGTTGAAATAGAAGGGTACCAACAAATATCATTCTCACTTATAGGCTAGAAAGAGGGGTGAATTTTATTTCCCAAGTGGATCTCGAGGCCCAAAAAATTAATATAGAAAAATGGGTTAGGGGATATTGAGGTAAATAATTATATGGATTACATGTTGTAATGGTTAGGGTGTATATTTTAGTGTTTATGATTTATATGGGTTAAAGGGTTGTTGTCAGTTATAGGAGTTATCACCTATAGGATTTTACTAGTTACAAGTTTTGGTGATTTGGATTATAAAGGTTTGGAGATTTAGTTTCTAGCAGTTAGAGAGTCAATAATGATTTGGGTTACATTTTATAAGTGTTATTTTTTAAGGGATAGGTGATAAGGATTATAATATTTGTGGTTAGATATTTACTAGTTATCACCTATAGGATTATAGGATTTTACTAGTTACAAGTTTTGGTGATTTGGATTATAAAGGTTTGGAGATTTAGTTTCTAACAGTTAGAGAGTCAATAGTGATTTGGGTTACATTTTATAAGTGTTATTTGTTAAGGGACAAGTGATAAGGATTATAATATTTATGGTTAGATATTTTGGGGGCCACTGATTACAACAATTATGAGTTATAAGGGTCACTAAGTAGTTTTTTTTATGCATTAAAGGTTATAATTCAAACTTGTTGGGAACCAGTGGTTAGGAATTATATATATATATATATATATATATATATATATATATAAAATCTACAAGATAACTAGAATATTTTAAATGCCATTGGATATCATTTACAATCTTACATGGGATCGATTAAGGATCTAGAAAATTTATATAGAATAAGCGACCTAAACCACATTATACACATTATTGGATATTGATACCAAAATAAATCATCTTATCTTACAGACATATGTCATTACTACATGGGAAAAACTTACTGAAAAATATTTTACAATAAAGACACTATCTATGGGAAAGTGAATTGGGATGCTAAGAAAATCTATGCATGCTTTTCTTCTTTTTTCTCTTTGAAATATGAAAGTAAATACTTCTAGGGAAAATGAGAAATGTAAGGTTCCATAAATATGAGTGCATGATGGGTTCTCCAAAAACCAATTTTGAAAAACACAAGAAGGGTTTTCCAAAAACTAACTTTGAAAAACATAAGTCTAAAAGTTTCCCTAGTTGCATATTTATATCAGAGATAACATTTATAGAATATATTAGTTGCATCTTCCAAGAAAAATATAGTTACCAGGTTAATGATAAATGTGGCCTCAAAATAAGAACTATAGACCTCAAAACTCATAATTTTGCATCAAAAACACAAAAATCAACGTTGAAATAAAAAAGTGGTAGCATATTTTGTTTTTTGAGGTTAGAATTATAAGAATTTTCCACTACGGATTGAAATCCCTGTAAAATTGCATATGAAAATCTTAAAATCAACCCCAAATCAAAAGTGGTATTCATGGCATCACCCCTATTTTCTTCAGGGTTAAAATTACAACTTATTTGAAATCATGTTATGGAAACTAGTATATGAAAACCTTAAAGTTGACCTCTGAAACAAACACTATTACTATTGGCAAAGCCAAATGTTTTTTAGGGTTAACAATACAACTTGTTTGACACTATGGCCATGAAAACCAATACGCTCTCAACTACAATATTAAAATCAACCCCCAAATTGAAAACATGTGATACCAGTAGAAACCCCCATACCCCCCTTTTTGTGCTTAAAATTGCAACATTTTAAAAAACATTTCCTAAAATCACAATACCATCACAAACAAAATCATTAAAAAAAAATGAGAAAATTAAATAAAAACATAGAGAAACTAAAAACCCTCAAAAGTTCCCCCAAAAATCATTAAAATAAAATATTAAAAAAAAAATCATAAAAAACATTAAACAAAAAAACATTTTATAACATAATTTTATAAAGTTTATAAAAAAATCAAGAAGTTGAAAACAAAAATTGAGCATTTTAATGAGGGGGGTGCTTCTGGGAATTGCTCCCTCCCCACCCGAAATCCCCAAATTTCCTCCCCATCCCAATTCCTAGAAATCCCCCCCACCTCATTTCCCCCTATTTACCCCCAACCCACTGTCCCTCCTATGCCCCATGCCTACTCATCCCTCCCCTAGCAGTCACTCCTTAAAGGAGTGGCTCGACCAATGCTCATTTTTTGTTTTGGTTTTTAGTTTTCAATTTTTCTTCCAATTAAAAAGAAAACATTTTAGTTCTGAGTATGTAGGTTTCCATAGATAGTTATATTAGTTTAATTTTTTTCTATATAAAATTGTGTGAGAGGTTTTGGAATGTCCAACTTTTAGAGTGGACACTCCACCTATCATCAAGGAAATAATGAGCTAGTATGATTAGAAAAAAATGTCGAGGCTTGTAAATATAGAGGAAGGATGGTCAGTGATCATTACACGAGAAAGAAAATATAACAAATAGAAATGGAAAAGATTGTAAATTAATAAGAGTAGCCATTGAGATTAGGTAATATGAAAGGAATAATAATAGATCTTTTAAGGGATAATAAAAGATGTGATAAAATGTAACCAATAGATATGGAAAAATTAACAAGTTAAAAGAGTTATCCATCTAGATTAGATATTCGATGAAGGAGTAATAATGTAGTTTTTAGTGGGTTAATGAGAGAAGTGATAAAAGATAAAGGATAGGAATGGATAAATTAATAATATAGTAAACTTGATGATCAATTAGTAGAAGTAGTCGTTGATATTAGGTATTTAGTAGAGGAATACTAATAGTGTTATAATGCACTAGTAAAAGAGGCGGTACAAGGGTGGACACATAATAATAAGAAGGGATGAGAAATAGATAAAAATATTATGGTAAATCTCATTGTGATTCTAAGAAATATATCAAAAGCATGATAGAGATGAAGTAATTAAAAGTGATGAGATTAAAAGGATCAGAATTTTTGAAGTGAGGAGTTGTTGTCTACTAATGATGAAAGGAAAAGGATTAAAATAATTTAATAAGGGTGAGATTTAGTATCTAGTTTGATCTAAAATGGATATCTAAAAGTACACACAATAACACAGTCTGCACTAGAAAACAAAACAAAGAGATTGATGAACAACAAAAAGATGCAGAGCATACACAATGGAGAAGACAAGATTAAATAGAAAATGACCATCAAACTATTCAGTAAAAGAGGGGCTCCATTTATTAAGATGGGAATTTTCCCCCTTTCCCTTATTAGTTGTTACAATGGAAGTTATTTCTTTATTATATAGTGCTTTGCTCCATAAGACGGGTGAGTGTTGTTTACAATGCCACAAACTGACACAAACTGACATACTAACAATAATTATGGACCACCCTACTCAACTAGACTAGTGAGGGTTGTTTACAATATAACTAGATGACGCAAATGACATACTAACTCTTTATTAAGAAGTGTCATTCTCAACAATATTGGAAAGGGAAGTTTACAATATAAATTACTAACAACTTGCTAAGTGTTCTCATCTTTAGTGGTAAAGGAAGGGGTGCGCCCTTCCCAGTGGCCCAATTCCTTCCTATTTAGATCTGGAAGTGTCCCTACTTCCACCAACAAGTGAGAGAAGGAGCATTACAAAGTCATCGTATACATCCACATGGCCTAAGTTGGTGTTTGTCCCTTTTAACCCACAATATAGGAAACATATTTTTGTTGGTGAGTGGTCCGGGTCTTGTACTCTAGAATGGCATCTACGAGCAGAGGCGGTTGAAAACATGAAACAATGTCCATCAAATGATGGAATGTGACTACTTCTTCAAGGAGTGGTGTCTCAAAGAGCTTGAGATTGTTCACATTGAAAACATTGTGGATGTCGAGTTGTGAGGGAAATTCCAAGTGATAGGTGTTCTCGCCAATTATGTACAGAACTGTGTGGGGGACATAACGTAGTGGGTGAAACTTATGGTGTTGTCCTTTGAAGAGTTTGTTGTCTAGAAATAGCCATACATGATTTCCTGGATGAAATACCAAGGGCTCATGATGTTTATCGTGCCTCTTTTTTGTGTGTTCTTGGGATACTTACAAGGAAACTACTACTTGGGAATGGCATTATGCTATATTTTGAATGAAACTTTGTGTTGATTGTTTCTCATGTTGCTAGTATGCATACCTCAAAGCTGGGAGAGTGAGGGGCATCTCTAAGAATGCGAGGGTCTAAAATCCCAAACAAACCTAAAAGGGAGAGACACAAATGGAGGAATGCATGGACTTATTGTAGCTATGATTAATGATATGTAGATAAGAATCCCACTATTTGTTTTTGGAAAAATAGTTGTAAAGGGAGTGGATCATAGTATGGTTGAAAAACTTTGTTTTCTCGTCAGTATGGGGGTGAAATGCAATGGAAAAACCTTTTTTTCCACGATATGAATTATCCTCACTTTCTTATTTATATGGGGTCTTTTCCTATAGGATATAGCCCTTGTTATTACTTTTATATTTATCTTCCATAGCTCCCTCTTGGTATTTTTCATGTGTCTCTCCTTTTCCTACTGAGGTGGAACCCTTTGTATCTTGTTCCTCTTCCTTTATCACTTTATCACCTCCTCCTTCATCTTGGGGTTGTGACATTTTCCCCGAGGGAGTAGCAATTCTTTATACTGTATTCAGGTTTGTCCCCATATCCAAGGCCTGCAGTCCTTGAGATAGTCAGATGTCTAATACCTCTATGTTAGCTTCATTTACAATGGGAACTATTGTAGTGTCCAAATCCTCAATGTCATCATCATATATTGTAATTGGGTTAGCGATTATTGGTGCTAGTATACCTGGGCCTAATGTCACTATCACGGCCTCAGTTTTTGATCCAGGTCCTTATTGTTCCACTTGTACCTGACCTTTATCAATTTGTTCATTGTTCCTTGTAGGTGAAGTTTATCTTGCAGGAGTGTCCTCCTACCATATGCATGTCCATGGGAGTCACTATCGGTGGTTATAATTCTTGAAGAGTGGGATTTTCCCCGTGCTCTCAAAAAATTCTCTCAGCCTCTTCTAGGGGTTGTTGTGCTTCAACTCTCCTTGCTACTTTCTTTGTATTCTCATTTTGTTCCTATATAACAACTCCAACTATTTTTTCCATTCATTCTTTTTGTTCATCTCTTGACATAGCTTTGAAATGGGTAAGATCTAGTTTCTCTTTCTTCTATAGGATCTCTTCCCAATCTAGGGTATTTTTACTGAAGATCTCATTCTCAAAGGTGTCATGTGCATGCAACCAGTGAGATACCACTTGACTAATGTGTTGAAAAACTAGACCTTTTGGGTCATGTTTCATGTACCTGCCAGTGTAGAACATATAATCCATTTGATTTTGGGATACTTGTTTGTCCTGAGTATTTTACCAAGTGGTAACCTACATAGAATCCATATGGGATGAATTCTCTTTTATTGTATTTTACTAAGGAAGCATTGAAACCTTGTAGAATGGTCTGGTAACAAATTTCTTCCAAGACTAGCATGTTTGGTACATAGGCTAGTAGGAGGTGTGATGCCTCGGTGGCTCCGAAAATCCTGATATAGGTACTCCTTTCCTATAAATACCAATTCCCTATTCTATATATAACCTTTCTTGTTTCCTCGAAAATCCTTGGACAATTCTATTTAAATATTATTAAATAAACCCTAGCCAAAAATTCATCACAGATTGCAACATAAGAATTTTTATACATATTCTCCCATAAGAAGCTAAAATAAACATGGACAGTTAATTCTGAGACATTCCATCTTAACCCCAGCCATGGAAATACATTTCTAGCAAAAATTGCATCTAAGAGGTATGAGGCCATGAAGAAGCAATGGATTTCTTCTACTTTTAGTTTATGTGCTTTCTCAACCGTAATTATCAATTGTTTAGATATTACGGTGCCCCATTTGAAGACACTTCTGGATATGGATATTGTATAGGCTAGGGGCATCTAGGATTCTGAAAAATTGGAGCAGTCCATTTCCCCGTACAACTGACATATCAAGGCCATGAGGAATATATATGGTTCCCTTAGGTTTATAGTGTTGTACCATCTAGATGCTTCGTTCACAAATTTTCTATCTTCTTTCCACCAGGATGCAAAAAGTTGAATGGTGTTGTGTTGTTCATATAACTTAACCACGAAGTCAGTGTTAAGTAGAACTTCAGGCTCCCTAAGTTTGTAATAATTGTTGACCTCCATTAGAAAGAAAACAACAACACATTGATCATTCACATCATTAATCACTCACTTGTCAGCCTGGGTGTGATTAATTATCAATTATAAGGTTTCTATGTAGGATAAAACTGGGGTTATGGAAGATACCATGTACATGGATGATAATTTGATATTTTGGAAAACTTGATTTTCCAAGACTCTTGCTTTTGGGTCACTATGGGGGTTGAATTCAGGAAAATCACCATGATGAATATTATTGTAAAGTTCAAGCTAGGTGAGCATGGGTACCTTCGTTTTCATGCTTGTATCCATATCCTTGTAGAGTGGTGGTTGATCTGGCGATTTCTTTTGTGACATTTTAATCACAAGCTCCACCTTGGGCGTGAAATCCAATTCTCTGGAAACCATAAGACTAGAAGCTTCTCCAACTAGGATCTTCTTCCCCTTCAATGTATTCAATGATTAACAAGTTGTTGGTCTTTGAGGAGGCATGTTTCCTACACGAAAACAAATTATCTTAGTTCTATGTCTGTTACACAATGCTGAAAAAAAAAGTATTTATCATCCAGACCAAATACTTGTGTAAGATGGAGTTTTTTTGGTTCAGTACTTACTAGCACCGATATTTACAGAAATCCCGACAAAATTTGGCTTCAAGCGAAACACCTGGTTACTCAAGAGTTATTCACAACAAGAAGGTCTCAACTACTCTATGAAAACCATGATAAGATAGTCAAACCACATCGAATTCAAATAGTGTGTTTCCATCAATCCCATATGGATTTATTGTGGCCGAGTACAACAAAATACTTACGGATCTTCGGGGATAATACATCATCAATTCCATAATTTGGATTTATTGCAAGTTGTACATTGGTGGCATGAATGGATGTTCAATTGGTTCATCGATGATTTAAAATAGTGATGGGTTGACGTGCATAATTGATGAGATCAGGGATCAGGGTATGCCCCTGTTCTACGGTTCGAGTGATGATTGTTGATGTTTGATCATCGATCCCAACATCAAAAAAATATAGTCTTGCGTAACTTCCTATGGTGATATTTTCAAGGTATTGGCATGGAACACCCATTGCATGTTTTGAAGTTTGGGGGCTTTCCTTTGTTGACATGGATACTTCGGGTAGGAATAAATTGTGGATAGGAGTGTCACGTGGATGACCCATGATGCAACAAATTATTTCATTAATCGATCATCGACATAAGTGTTAGCATGTAGAAATGACCAATATAGGGTTCTAGTTTGTTGACATTGAAAAGTCGTTGTTGATCAACGAGTTGCAAGTTTACGTGTTAAAATTGTAGTTTATGATCTTGATTTTCCAATGTCGGTGGGATATCAGTGATCAACAATTGTAATCCCATGGGCCATGGTGTAACTTCCTACCAACTCATCGACGACCGATGTAATATTGGCGTCGGTCATTTTCAACTTATTAATCTTTATCTTTCTCATCAACCCACTCAATTTCTCGATGGCCATTTTGAATTTCTCATGGTGACATGGAGCCCGACATGGCATGCTCATTGTGGGCAAAAAACATGCCTTGATAACTATCTTGGTGACTTGGATTACCTGGGTGATGTGTTGAGGTATCGTGTTCTGTAGTTCATGGCATGCTAATGTCGACGTGGCTGACAGAGTGGTGAAACAAGTTCCTACGTGGTGAATGACAAGGCAAGGTGACATGTAACATACCTAGGCATCTCTACATATCATTTCCCTAGGGTGAAGCTTACCCTAAAAATTTGACGACTGGGATGGCCTCTTGAGTTGATGATACAATCATGATATCAAGGAGATTTCATTTGTCAGCATTCAAACCAAGATATTCCCCGACATATCTTGTAATGTGTGTTTTTGGGCATTGACGACCGATGTAACATTGACATCGACGATTACCTCTATCCATTGTCTATCGATGCACACTTGTTCATTGGTATGACCCATACCTGACGTTTATCGGCGCCAACATTTCCAAGGGGAGATTCTCTTATTTTTCACATTTGTATGTTTTCGTGTTTGAAGCCCGACGTTCATATGCTTCAGAACTCTTAAGAGGTGACCATGGGACATCATAAAAAAACAACTTTTTTGATAAGAAATTTGATAGTTTGAAATGTTAAGTGTTGAAAATTGTCATTTTTTCAGTGTCTAAACTATTCATCCTTCCCTCTATTCCAATGATAATTCATACAATGATCGAGAATCGTCTAGTACAATCAAAACAAAAGAAAAAAATCCCAAACTTGTCATGGTCATGAGAAAATAAAATCATATGGATGAAATTAAAAGAAAGTGGTACCCCAAAATTTTCTGAAGTTTTGAGGGTTTTTTGAGTTCTCAAAAAATGGTGATTCATTGGTAGAAACTAACATCTTTGTTTCTCCTCTTATAGGTTTTGATCATATGCTTTGAGAGTTTGGTTTCAACTTGATAAAATGACCCATAAATGATTCAAACATATGTATACACATAACCTAGGGATTATTCATGTTGGTCACTTATGGGGATTCTCCTGATTTCATGCCTCGTCCCACTAAACCAATAACTCATATACACTTGACGAGAGGTGAGTCAGAACTCATAACTACTTATAAAGACACTATGTTGTTTTTTTTTCAAAGTTAAGAACCTCACCATGGTGCTTCTTCGCTCCTGCAGGCGTCCATAGCCCCGACAGAGTCACCCCAATATCACAGACCTCGATCCCCTTCTAGCGAGCATCCATAGTCCCAACAAAGATATCTGCATGCCCTCCCCGATTGTACATTCTGGATTATTATGAAAACCATTTTGTGTCTTTTCATTTGTATCTGACATTATTGCACAAGTGCCAAGAAAGAATTAGGGAGGAGGAAATTTGTTTCTTGGTAGAAGAACAAAACTTTATTCCTTTCTTTACTTCCTTTCCTAAACAGTGTGAGACCATACTCTATTCTACTTGGGACATCAATTACACCATATTCTAGTCCATTTCCTTCAATGTTTCCTATCCACGAGGTGATCAAATGTTTAATCCCTTAGTAATTTGTATACATAAATGTGAATTATTTGTGTGTTGGAATCTCTGGTCTTGTAAGCATTCCATAGTGTGTCTGTGATGTCAAAAGATTGAGAGATATAAAACCAAGTTAAACAGATTATGCCACAATTTTAACACAGAACACCCTCGTAATCTCACTAATAAATCAAAAAAATGAAACCAAAGTGAGGAACAAAATAAAAAACAAAAGAAAGATAAGCTGAAAAGAGAATTACAACCTAGCTAATCAAAACAAAATGAAAGGAAATAAATGTAAACTATAGTACAAGAGAATTCTTCAGAGGTAGCCATGAAAAGAAACACTTTAGGAATTTACCATTAGTAGGGAGATTTTCAATCTCACCACTAAGATTTTGTAAACAATACATTCCTACCCCAATTTTCTCAGCAATTTGGAAGGATCCAAGCCATAGGTTTTGGAACTTCAATTGTTTCCATTTTGGCTCATTTATTTTATCTCACTTGAGAACTAAATCTCGTACTTAAAAATCCTTGTCCCCAACCTTGTGTTTATCAAACAATATTTTAACAAACTTTTGGTGGGCTACAAAATTCCTCCTAGCTCATTGTCTTTCTTCTTCAACCATTAGGAGAGTATTTATTCTTTCTTGCATGATGGATAAGGATTTCCTTCTTGAGGGTTAGGAAAGTTTAAAGGATGGGAGATACAGGTTAGTTGGAAGAATAACTTCTTTTCCATACACCAAAAAATAAGGATAATTCCCTAGGGCTTCCTTAGGCGTTGCCCCGTCAGCCCATAGAGAATTTTGAAGTGAATTGTGCCAATTATAGTGATTTTCTACTACTGTAATCTTGAGGATCCTTACCATATTTTTATTAGTTGAGTTGGTGATACCATTTTCGTGCAAGTAATAGTTAGTGGAGTATCTCATAATAATTCCTTTCTCTAGAGCAAATCAAATCAAGAGAGTAGAGGAAAAACATGTAGCATTATCAAATACCAAAATTGAAGGCACCTCAAACCTTGTCATAATGTGTTGTTCTATAAATTGTATCACTACTTTGTCATTGACATGGGTAAGGGGAATAGATTCCAACCATATTGTGAAGTAATCAATCCTTGTTAGTATGTATTTGTGTTGTTTTGATGAGTTCAGATTTATTTATCCTGTAATATATATTCCCCATTGCTCAAAGGGTATATAAATTGTCACTTGTTGCAATGGGATGGATGCCTTCTTCTCTTTTCCGACACTCGTTTGAAAAACTTTGCATTTTCTAGCATATGTGTGAACATATTTAAATAAACTTGGCCAATAATATCCTTCCCTCAAGATTTTGTGAGAAGTGTTTTATCCTGTGAAGTGTCCCCTTGCAGGACCATCATGAAGTTCCTTTAATACCATCTCAACATCTTCTTTTTCAAGACATCTTAGTAACACGTCGTCATAATTCCTACGAAAAATCATGGAATTTATGAGACGATAATGAGGGGATTTTAGCATAAGTTCTCTCCTCTCTCCGGGACTTAAGTGTTCAGGGAAAGTACCATGATGCAAGAAATAGGATAAGTCAATATACCAGGAGTCCTACCTGGTGGGATATACATTACTCCACTACACCATAAGGAGAACTCATTACCCTAACCCGAATTTTCTAATTCTATTAGGTCTTGGGATTTTGTGGCCAGTTTACACAACCCTTGGCCCACAACCATATTTCCTGGTTTGATGTCTAGATCGAATTCTTGAATGAAAACCATCCAATTACCTCTCCTTTCTCCCATTTACTGTTGCATTAAAAGTGACCTTACTGCTAGGTGGGGCACTATAACCTTGGTGTGGTTCTTCAGGATATAGGATCTAAAGTGGTTTATTTCTTATAGACAACATCATCTTATTTTTTGATGGCTAGGTAATTAAGTTCACAAACTTGGAGGTTTGTTCTCATGAACGAGATGGGGGCCTCATTATTTTCATCATCCTTTTGAGTGAAGACCACGACTAAGGACTGATCAGAGGAAAAAGTATAGAGAAAAAATCCTTGCTAAAATGGGGACTCCGTAGAACAAGGGATTGAGAAATAGAAGCTTGATTTCATTAAAGGAATTTCTCCCTTCCTCACCCCATTTGAAATTTGTGTTTTTGCATACCAACTTTTGTAATGGTTTGGTTATTTCTGCAAAGTCGGGTGTAAATTTCCTCATGAAATTGATCCTTCCGAAGAAAGATTGCATAGCCTTCTTATTGTGAGGAAGCAAAAGCTGTGAGATTGCCTTTATTATTTTATTTTCAGTATTGATTCCATCTTTAGAAATAATATGACCTAAGAGTTTTCCTTGTTCTACCATAAATATGGTATTTTTTTGGGTTCAAGGATATCCCATACTTCTTGCACCTTTCAAAAATTTGGGTACAACGAGCAATGTGGTCTATTCTATTCTTGGAATAAATAGTGACATCATATATGTAGACCACCATGCACTTAATGATCAATCCCCTAAAGGTCACATCCATAGCCCTTTGGAAATTTTCTTTGGCATTAATTAATCCGAATGGCATACGTTTATAGGCGAACGTACCCCATTTAGTCATGAAAGTTGTCTTTAGTTTTTCTTCTTCTTATACCAAAACCTAGTTAGACCCTGGAATCCATCCAAAAGTGAGAAAATTTCAGACCTAGACACATTCTACAAGATTTGTTCCATGGGGGGAATGGGATAATTATGTTTTGTTGAAACCCTGTTCAAGTTTATGAAATCTACACATAAACATATTTCTCTTGACTTGTTTTTAACGAGAATTAAGTTGGATACCCATGCAAAATGACTCACTTGAAATATTATCTTGGCATCCAATAATTTTTTGAGCTCCTTCTACATCAAGGGCTCCAAAGATAGGTGAAATTTCCTTAGTTTCTATTGAAATAGATTGACCTCGGGTCTAAGTGGGATGGTGTGTTGGATTATTCTAGTATCACATGTTTTCAAATATTGGTAGAACAAAGAAAAAACATCCTGATATTCTTTAAATACCTTTAGGTACACCTTTGTTTCCTCGGTAGATAGTGATTTTCTTAGGTTAATATTCCTGGAATTATCGGCAATTCCTAGGTTTATGACTTCATAGGTAGGACAAGAACTGCTTGTTTTGACATTCTTAGGATGTTTAAATTTCTCTCGTAAATAGAAAAGGTTTTCCAGGTTGAATATTCCCCTAGGCATGGTGTGAAGTTTGGTTTCAATTGATTTGTTTTCCTTTCCTTCATTATGCTCTCCATATTCATGCTTAGAGAGTATCTTTTGGAAGACCTCATCATCAATAGCCAAGTCCTTGAATTTTTCTTTGTTATTCAAGAAAGATATAATTTGTTCATCCCCTTCAAATACCGTCCAATTGGTGATGTTATTAGGGATGGAATATTTGTATAACAATTCTATGGTGAACCTAGAAGCCTCATAATCTTTGAGGGGACATAATCTTGAAGTTGTTGTAGTAAGAGAATCAACAAGTATATTCTTCACTCGAGGGATTGTTGTGATGTTAAATGCTAGAAAGTGATCTATCAACCGATGTAATTCCTATTGATAATTCCTTAAGTGAGGAGAATTGCAGTGGATGGTATTATTTACCTGTCTGATGATGATATCCAAATCACCAAAGACAACTAGTTCCTTGATGTTTAGTTCAATATCTTTCTTAAGTCCTTGAACCGATGCCTTGTATTTAGTGGTATTGTTTGTGCATACAAACTCTAATCTACATGATAAGAAAATGTGTCTTCCTACTGGGTCAATGAAAATGCATCTTGCACCATCTCCTTTTTGGTATTTGGATCCGTCAAAGAATAGAGTCCAGATCTCATAAGTGAATTCTGGTACTATCTTATTTAATTCCACCTTTGGAATTTCATTTTGATCCTCTAAGCTCTGAACATGAAGATTATGCTTGGGTTTACTATATCGCTCAATTATTTCTGAGTTTTCCTGGAGTGGAAACTCTAACTTCTGTGAGAATAATACTTTGGATAAGCATGGTGATAAATTGCCAAAGTCAGAGTCACAAGAATAATTTCCTAAGACAATGACTTATGTAGAAGGTTCATTACGAGCTTCCAGGTCAGTGACGGTATGTTTCAAATATTTTTATATGTTTATCCTGATCATGTTAGGGTTCCCTTTTAATGAGAGCCATAAGTGAGACCAATATGTGCTCAAATATCCATGTAATTTTTCAGACCAATCCCTACTTAACAATATCCCATAAGCTTCTAGAATATCCACAACAATGATGCCAATGACTTGGTGGAAATTTTGGTTAGAGGCAATCCAAAACATGACATATTTCAACTCCTCAACTAACTTAAATTAGGTTTTTTATAGTTGAATAATGTGTGTGTCACTTTTGGTAGGGGTAGAATTCAACGTCTTGCACATTGAAAGAGGCATGCCATTTGAGGAGGCATCAGAACCAACTAAATAGTTGTGAAATTTTATATTATAAATTTTGAAGGTTAAAAACAAATACTGGGAGAGATGAGCAAGGTTTCCTATCAGTAGATACTGTGTTTACATTGGGCTTCCCGATTCCCTGGAGTTACCTTTCCCTGTGCTTAGATTTGGATTTGGATTTAACATAAACTTGTCATCCTCCTTTAAAGCCTATAACAACAAATCCTTTTGTAGAGGAATTCTACATAAGTCCATCAAAAAAATATTGGATTTCAATTTATTCAGATCTTCTACCACGTTATATTTTAACTTTGATGTTTCACAAGTATAGAAGTTTGGGGAAGAATTAAGTAGTGGGGTTCATTGAACCAAGGAGGTGGTTTTTTTAGGTTTTTTTAGAATCTTGTGCTATAATATATTGATTTTGTACGATGGGTCCTTTGCTCCTGGTTTGGACTTCTAGTACTTCTGGTGGTTCTTCTTCTTCTGTGGGGCTACCAAAAGATGACATATGGATGAAATCTTATTAGTACCTAAAGTTTCAGTTTCAATATTTTAACTGTTGGGCAAAGATATCAAATCTAGTAGCGTATGTGACAGGGGAGCTACCAAAAGTAGTCCATTTCTATAGCGAGTGTCAGACTGAAATTAACTTCTCATCCAACTCACTGAAACTTCTTGGCAATCTTGGTATTGCATTTACAATTTTGAAGATTCTTTGTAAACAATTTGGAATTTTGATTCTTGGGCTTATATGCAAGATTTAAATGTTGTTGATAAAAATATAAAATAGTGGGGCTTGTAATGTTTTTTATAATAAAACATAATTGGCCTTTAAGGCCAAAATTTCATGCTATATAAGTCATTAAGAACCCGAGTTCAAGAGACAATCATTCACCACATGCATCGAGGTTACATCATATGTAAGTTACAAGGGAGAGCAATATCAAAGTGAACATATGAATTCCCGAGCACTGATGTAAGCATCCAAATCATAATCCATTCACAAGGCACCAAGGGCAGAGCCCACAATCCAACAACAAGTGTTGGTCGAATGTATTGATAAAGAAACCATCGACGATTATAAAAGATAATAAAGGTTCTTTTCCCTGCCAATGTGGGATAATTCCCATTGCACTAAATAAGAAATAAAAAGCAATCAACTATGAAAGAGCTCGAGGCCGAGTAGAAGGTGTCAAATGAAAGTGTGCGCTCAGGTGAAATTGAAGTGTCAAGGTAAGAATGACATGTGTGATCACAGGAGTTGTGAGAATGTACTCTTCATATACTAAGTGGACACCAAGCTCTCAAGTGTTTAGTGTGCTGATGATAATCTCCCATGAGAATGGCAGGCTCTGTAAGAAGCCAATGCATTTTTGTTCAATTGTGGTCATTTTTAACTTGGCATTTCTGGTGATTTGTATCATCATTGTTGTGGGTTTTTTGGTGGCAATAGGTGTAGAAATAAAGG
>SNQJ01S0023852.1:12196-27452 GCA_010110895.2 Picea sitchensis | reverse complement strand
AAATATCCTTCAGAAGTTTGGAATGATGGACTGTAAGTCCATGGACACTCCTATGAATGAAAATATAAGAAAATTGAAAGTCCTAGATTCCAATATAGTAGATCCATCTCTATATCGACAACTAATTGTATCATTGATGTATTTGGTAAATACTCGACCAGATATTTGCTTTGTTGTAAATACATTAAGTCAATTCCAGGTGGAACCTAGAAAAGAGCATTGGATAGCTACAAAGCATGTTCTAAGATATATTCATGGGACAATAAACTATGGCTTGAGATATACTGCATCCAGTGATATCAAACTTCATGGATTCACAGACTCTGATTGAGCAGGAGGTGCAGAAGACAGAAAGAGCACTTCAGGTATGTGTTTCAGCTGGGGCTCCGCTATGATATCTTGGGGCAGTAGGAAACAGAAGTCTATCGCACCCAGCACAGCAGAAGAAAAGTATATAACAGCATGTGAAGCATGCACAGAAGTAGTATGGCTAAGGAAGTTAATCTCCGATTTATTTGATCAGATGCCAGAATCGACCATAATATATTGTGATAATCAGAGTTGTATAAGATTATCAGAACATCCAGTATTTCATGAAAGGTCGAAGCACATTGACATCAAATACTACTTTATTCAAGATAAATTCCAGGAAGGAGAGGTAAAGCTCGAGTATATCCCCACTGATGAGCAGACATCAGACATCCTGACAAAACCTCTATCCAGAATTAAGTTCTCATATTTCCGAGAGAAGATGGGGATCATGGAAATAACTCCCTTAGTTGAAAGGGAAGATTCTCCAAGTTAGGAGAAAGTACTAAAAAATATTATTGAAAACATTTATTTTTTTGACTTAATGACTCTCCAGATTAGGAGGGAGCACTAAAATATTATTTATCTTTGTAATTGAAAAATAGTCCATATTGGACAGATTCTTTCTTGTTCGGAAAGTGGATTGATATTTCTGACGGACAGTAACTTCCCATTGTCGTTAACATGGAAGGTAGTTTGATTGTTGATGTATCATAGACAGCGACTTCCCATTGTGGTTAACATGGGGAGTGGTCTAGTACAGTCTCTCTTCTTGAGGGTTACTCAAGAAGACTGGCCCACCTCGTCGGACAACGATTTCTCATTATGGTTAACATGAGGAATGGTCCATTTTGGAGGTTGATACAGGACAGTATTTTCCTCTTGTGGTTAACGGAGGAAATGGTCTGGACATTCATTCCTTAGGGTTTATACATTCTTTCTAGGGTGCACTTTGATTAGTGTAGGAGGAATGGCCTAGGGTGGGGAATGGTCCAGGCTCAGCAATCAGGGACAGTCATTCCTTAGGGTTTATACATTCTCTCCAAGGTGCACTTTGATTAGTGTAGGAGGAATGGCCCAAGGTGGGGAATGGTCCAGACTCAGACATTCCTTAGGGTTTATACATTTTGTCCAGGGTGCACTTTGATTAGTGTAGGAAGAATGGCCCAGGGTGAGGAATAGTCCAGGCTCAGAAATCAAAAACAATCCTTCTTCCTTGTTTGAGAAGAATAGGGAAGATAGCCCATTGTTGATGTTCTATACTGAGGGCAATATTATTTCATATCTCATAGACATGAGTGAAAGATTGGCCCAAATGATTCAGTTTATCTTAACAATATTTTTCTGTGCAAGTTGGCATTAGATGATTGTTATGGAGACTGCATGTCTCCAGACAGTAGAGATATACTATTGTGGTGGATTTGTTCCACTGTTTGTGACTATGTGTCACGGTTTGAGTAGTTGTGTACTACCTTGAATAAACAAAGGTGTGTTCTATCAATTAATATTGTACCAGTTGTCATAGGAGATTATCCAGTTGGATAATAATGACGGTGATCATGTTTCTACCAATTGAATGGTCTGTTGTGCTCAATACCATACCTCCCTAGCTAGGATGGAGTGTTAATATTATGGTATCTTTAGGAGGTATGAACCTCTATTGTGACCTATGACGAGATTAGAATATTCCGGAAGGAAGCAAAGAAATGAAGGAAACCCTAGACAAGTTGTCGGCAGCATAAATATATTTAAAATGAATTTATTAGTACCTAGAAGGAGAAGTCGACCCTAGTAAAATTGCCTAGACTACTATAAATATAGGGCGTCAGTTCTCATTATACACATCTCAGCAATTGCAAAGAGAGCTGGATCTACGCAGGTGCAGTAGCAGCTTGTGCGCAAGTCTCTGGGAAGGTGTGCGCTAGCCTCTGGGTGGGATTATCTGATCAGCTTGGTTTCTATTCTTGCTTGGTGCATTAGCCTCTCTTGGCTATTGGATTTCTACCGGGATTCTCTTCTCTGTCAAGTTCAAGGTGCTTGGAGGGTGGATTCGGCCTATGGTTGGGTGACAAGGGTATCGTCAATGGTAAAAAAAGCACAATCTTCTATATTCTAGCACTTATAACTCATAACAGTTGTAATTAATGCCACCCAAAATGTCTAACCATAAATATTATAAGCCTTATCACCTATCCCTTAAAAAATAACACTTATAAAATGTAACCCAAATCATCATTGACTCTCTAACTATTAGAAACTAAATCTCCAAACCTTTATAATCCAAATCACCAAAACATGTAACTAGTAAAATCCTATATGTGATAACTCCTATAACTAAAGAAAACCCTTTAACCATTATAAATCATAACCACTAAAATATACACCCTAACAATTACAACATGTAAGCCATATAATGATTTACCTCTATAACCCCTAACCCCTTTTTCTGCAGTAATTTTTTTGGCCTTGAGATCCACTTGGGAAATACAATTCATCCCTCGCTCTAGCCTATAAGTGAGAATGATATTTTTTGGTAACCTTATATTTGCAAAAAAAAATCTCACACGGACATACCCTATCCCTCACTGGAATTGAATTTGTGCTCTCCAAGGAGAAAACACATGTTCTTAAGAATTAGGCTTTACCATATTAACCCTTACCTCTATCCTCTAATCCTTGATCCATAAACTTTAAAATTTATAACCTGAACTCTTATCCTTAAGTATTAGTCCTTTTCCCCATAACAAGATTGTATAACATCTGTGTTCCCATGTAAAGCATTATATATGTATCCCATTGTCGACGTTTTACATGTGTCCAACTGAAGAACCTTTGGTGAATCAATTGTCACAAAAGATTAAAACAATGAGAATATAGAGAAGACTATCGATGGTTTGCAGAGAATCATAAATTCAAGATTTGTTATTTTTATATTGATAAAAATACTTTGGTTGTAAAATACAAACTAGATCAAGAAGGCCTCATAAGAAATGTCATGGCAATTTGCAGATCATATTGGTTTCAAAGCAAGTTTTAATGATCAATTATATTGGAGTGATGAGTTCCTCATGCCAATTTGTTCATGTGTCTACGGTACACTATACAATGTGTTCATCATATATAATATAATTCCTTCAATAAAGTGGTAGTTGGTCTTCCTCTACATATTTCAGAATTGGCCTTTCCAAAGTAACTGTGGGACTACAACTAAATATGAATGTATGCCTCTTGAAATTATTGTTTCAAGTCCTACAACAACTATCCTTTTCACATTACCTATACATTTTGGATGTGTCCAAACTACCCCATTGTTTTGTTGTGACCTTAATGCTTCAATTTTAGTTGGTTCTAACTCATAATATTCAGATAATGAGTCACACGACATGGAAGACAACAATGAAGGAATATCTTAGGGTAATGATCAACCTTCAAAGAAACAACCATAGTTCGATAGGGATTCCCTTTCCATACCTTGGAGGTTACATCATTTTCCTAGGCACATAGAGAAACTTCTCCCTAAATTTGACCCTGAAACCTACGGGTTGCCCAAAGACCACATTAAGAAATTTATATTGGAAATAATATTGATGAATGTCTAACATGAAGAGGTAGTATGTATATTTTTCCCTTAAAACTTCGAGAACTCAGCCTTGACATGGTATTTTAACCTCTTGGTGGGTTGCATTAATAGTTGGATAAAATTCCAAAAGGAATTTTTAGACAAATTCACTGAAGAAAAAAATATGGGAGACTTAATGGATGAACTCTTTGCTGCCACCATGGGACCCAAGGAAAATTCCAAATATTTTAACCAGATATTCACAAAAATCCTCAACAAATTTCAACTTGATGCTAAACTTGCCCAAGAATTGAAGATTGAGATATATGCTAATGGATTACCTGCCTCAATATCTATATTTGTTAAAAGGGATGCTAAACCTACTGTAGCTGAAAATTTTTAGGAAGCCAAAATCATTATATTCCAAATGAAAAGCTATAAAGATAGCCAAATCTCCTTAGTGAAGAAGGAAATCCAACAACCATATAGAAGAGGACTTTTACTTACACCACCACCAAGTAAACAAATAGATCAAAACAATGAGAAGGACAATGTAGATATGGAAAGTCTACATAGAATGGTTAAGAAATCATACAACGAGATTTTTCACATGAAGAGAAATAGAGGGGAAGGCATGTCAAACCCTAGACCCTTAAAAAATTTCTTTAGGAAACCCTCACCTTATAAGGCCATAGATCCTCCCCCAACTAACTTAATCATTGACTTAGGTGAAGTGGACTCTTATTATTATTGTAATTATCACCAAGAACATCATTCAAAAAAAAATTATCTTAGTGGGTGAATGCCATGAATCTGTTGGCCAATCGTTTCATGTATGGTTGTTCCCTAACCAAACAACTCAATGAGAAAACATCAAATATTACAGAAAATAAGGTTAGTGAGCCTCCTGAGAAAACAACCATGGTTCTATGGGATGTGTTAGAGCTAGAATATGTTTCATGATTGCAAGAGTAACATGCATAGCACATATTAGTTGTTGCAATGATTGATTGGTTTGGATTTTGGATCAAGTGGTTTGGATAAATTGAGGACCTGTTAAATCTCATCAATTCAATATCAAATGATCAGTGATACTTCATACAGTTAGGGGCATTCATGTTGATAACTATACAAATTAACAATTGAATATAGGAGGAATGGTAAGAGAAACACAAAACATAAGTGAACACTTTGCTTACTTATCTGATGAATATTTCCAAGCTCAAAATGATATTTCAAACCTGAAACAAATATTCAAATACAACTTACAAAAGACAGGTAATTGGCAGCAAGATCCTCACTATAATCAAGGTTGAATTTTTTGAGGATCAATGGATTGAAGAAATCCCATTGTATTCAAATAAGACAAGAAAACAACATGGTACAAGAAGAAGACAATATATCTAGAAGAATTTCTAAATCCCTGAGCATGAAACGCTACAGGACATGAAGCTCATTACAATGCAATACTCATAACTCTCCCTCTCTCACTAATTAACCCCACTTGATTTCTTCCAAGAGGAAGAGTCCCCTCCTCTCTCATACCATTCTGTTTTTATAATCAGGGGATACATTTAATTTTTAAAACCAAATATAAGTATAGATCAATTTGACTTTGATTACCTTCAATCCTAGCATATCTGAGAGGTTCCGCATCTCCTAATTTAGGATAATTACATTGAGGCACAAAAGAAGAGACCTTCATAACTAAAAATCTGATATATAGGTCATAAACCCTAAAACTCAGATCATATCTTTGATATATGAAAGTTGATGCAGGAGCATCAACAACATGTCAACGACTAGCGCAACAGTGCACTAGGAGAGAGCAGATCCCAAGGAGAGAGAAGTGCCAACTTTCTCATTTTGAGTTNCAAATTTAATGTAATAAATATTGTAAGGTTCAAGGAAGAGAGAGCCATTGTATTGTGTAAGGATAAGTGTAAGTCACCTTTAATGGATGACAGGTAGGTGGATCTAGATCTGATTCAGACTAGATGTAAATTGAATGTAATTTAATGTAAGTACGTGAGAAAGGCTTGAGAAACCCCTCTTTTGTTAAAAGATCAATGTATTGAGAACAAGGCATTAGAGAAGAGCATTAGGATATTATAGAAGCTCAAGAGAAGAGAATGAGAAGAGAGGAGAGGAATGAAGAATTGAGACTCTATTGCAATCCAATCTTATACACATTGTAAAAAGCATTTAGATTTAATACAAAAGTAGATTTCCCTACATGTGATTCTCTATGTGTATGAATGTTTGTTTTTTGAATGTTTACTGTGCATATTTATGAATTCCATGAGTGCTTAAATGTTTCCTTTGTAGGAATAGATAGAATTCCCTATATGTGTGAGTTTTTGAGTGTTCTGGGCTCTCAAGGCTAGTGCAAGGAGTGCACACAAGAGTTATTGGAAAACTCTAAGAATTCAGTGCAAGGAGTGCGCAAGAGCTAATTCAAGAGTTTTGTGAGGAGTGTGCCAGGTCAAAACACCAGAACGGGTCATACGATCATGAGGGATAGTGCAAGAGTGCACAAAGAGAGCGCAAGGAGTGTGCCTACACTCAGAGCAATGTAAAACCTCAAGGAGAGGCCAGTGCAAGTGTGTACAGAGCCAACACTATGTTAAGTGTTAATCAAGCCCAGAAATATTAGAGCAAGGAGTGCGCAGGTGAGTCTGCAAAGTTCCAAGACTCAAGAGGAGGAAAGGGCAGAGGGTTAATAGAGCCAAAACTTCATTAAGTGTTGGTAAATCTCAAGAGGAAGAGCGCAAAGTGCCAGGAGAGCGCTGGGAGAACACTCTGACTGTGTTCAAAAGATCAGAAGGAAGAGTTTGGGTTCCAGGAGGGATCAAGGAGTCATCTAAAGGAGAAAAGGGTTGATCCCCTTTGAAGTTGAAGAAGTCCAAGCTCAGGAGAGACATTATAAGTCTACGCAGAGAGAGCGCAAGGAATTTGCCTATACTCGCAAGAGTATAAAATCTCGAAGGTGAAACCAGTGCAAGGAGTGCATAGTTCCCACGCAAGGAGTGTGGAGGATGAACCATCTAAAGGTTCAAATAGCTCAAGGAGAGATAGCACAAGAAGTGTGCAGGTGATTTCTTTAACTCACAAAGTTCATGATGGAAGCACAAGGTGTGTGCCCGAGTTTAAGCCAAGTGTAGGTGACTTTTATAAGTCCCAAGCTTAGAGGAGAGAAAGTGCAAGGCATGTGCCAAAGGCTCGAGTCCTTTGACTGGACAAAGTTCAAGGAGTAATAGTGGGAGTAAGTCCCCATAGAGAGAGCAGAAAATATCTTTGTTTGCAGACAAATGAATGAGATTTGTTCGAGAGAAGTCAAGACCCCGCACAACCGTCGAATCTGGAGAAGGAGCGTGGAAGTTAAACCCCCAATTCCTTCGGACTTTGTTGCTTCAGCAATTTCAATTCCGTTGTTATAAAGGAGGCCGAAGCTCTGAAGTCCCGAAGTCCTAGAGTGAATCTACGCCATAGATTACCGGGAGAAGTATCGACCGTTGGATTGGTCGTGGAGCAGATATGGGTCATTGAATCAAACCCAAACCAGAGGAGGAGCCTCATGGAGAAGATCAGATCCTATCCATTGTATCTACACACAAACAAATGTGAGCCATAGACCTCACGCATTTAGAGATTCAACACTTCGGGAGAAATAGGTTCTTGTCTTGCCAGGAGGAAAATCTCCCAAAGTCTCGAAATCCGAAGTAAATCCTGACCATTGGTTGTCTGGTACATGTGTCAGTGGATTATCGAGCATTCATAAATTCAGTGATCCAAAGGATTGTGGATGAAAGGTGTTATGGCATGAAAGTCCTGAAGCCCGGATTCAATAATGGTCATTCGTTGATAGGTGAATGTTAATCATGGATCTCCACTCTTTGGGAGTCTGACATTTGTCAATTCAGGAGAAGTTGTTAGTGGAGTTTGGAACTCCTGAAGCCCAAAGTTCTGAAGCTGATCACAGTCATTGGTTGTAGGAGAAGAGAGAGTCGTATATATCTCCCCATCACCATTTTGACATTCGACAATTCGGGAGGCACTGTGCATTGGAGTCTCAGAACTCCCAAAGCCCGAAGTACTGAAGTAAATCACAGTCGTTGGTTGTTGGGGAAGTGTGTACCATCGATCCTCGAACCCTTCGGATAATTGCCACTTTGGCATTCTGTGGAAGTGGAGTGTTGTGTTGGAAAATATTATGAAGCTCGGAGTTCCAGAGCACCAGAGTCACGAAGCCCCGTATAAGCGCTCATTCGGAAGTTCGCCAATTCAACGTTCAGGGGATTTGGAGTGTGTTGAGGGAAAAACCTCTGATGTCCGAAGTTTCGTAGCGCTGGAGTGTTGAAGCTCCAGATAATATCATTTTGGTAAGAACCTAGTTCCAACCCGTGGTCACATGCGATTTCCTCCAAAGTAATGGGGCTATCGCCCGAAATTTGATTTTAAGGTAGAAAGGGGCTTAGAGAAGGAGCACACGAGTTTCTGATTTGTACGGACATGGAAAAGGAGGGAAATCAAAGGGTCATGTATACATTTGAAGGGATCCAACAGGGATCCTAGAGCTAATGCATATCCTCAGAAGAACAATCATAGACTGGGAGATCGCGCGAGCCCCCTAGGAGGGGCGGGGGTTTGCATCAAAAGCAGTCCATGATTTCTGGAAATTATGAGGATGTATCCCTTGACTGCTTAGTTTCGATGCCTTGAAATGTTCTAACTGCCATGTGCTCTGCCACTTGTGGAAATGAAGATCTGTTAGCCTAAAAATATGATTGGTAATCATTTGGTAGTGATTTCCTTCTTCGAATATCTAACTATTTAAACTAGAAACAAATTCAATGTAATCTGGTTCCTTATATCATTCAGATGGTGGATATGGTGTGGATAAAACCCCTAATTTTTAGCCCAGGAAAACTGCAATATTTATGCCACTTAAACTTAAGTATCTAGAAATGATCTAGATGTTAATCCTCTGCCTTAGAATATTCTATTTGTTTCTTTATTTGCTATCGAATTGCATCCAAATGCTAAAAACTCTGCCTGGAATCCAGTGGTCAAATGAAAGATAAAATATGGAAGTGATTTTCCTAAGCCACTTTCCAATTGCACACTATTCAGCTGCACACTATTCTTTCAGATCATGAGATTATTAGCTTCCAATTGCACAAGGACTAGCCTAGTATGCAAAAATGAGGACCCTTTAAACATGCAATTAGCTATCATGTGCAATGTAGACACCACTTGCATTAGATCTTAGGCAAAGCCTTGGCACCACAAAAGGCTCACAACAATACCAAGAACACAATTACTAAGGCACAAAATGAAATACAATTCTAACATCAGATCATGATAAGTGATGCCTAACTGCAACGAGCCATCCTTCATCAAATTACTTCACATACAATGCCATTTCAACATCATAATTGAGCATGCCAACAATGTCATCAATCAAGACTTCCATATGTTCGATCAGCTACCCCAATAAAAACACGCTGTAGTGTCAGGGTTGAACGAAATTCCAACAATCTCTCCAAACAGATCAATTTCCTGGCTCTTAGTATAATCCTGCCTAGTATCATCTAAATGCACAAAATCAGCTGGCTCTGCCATGGCCATAAAGTGGCCATCTGATGAAAACCGTATCGATCTTATAACACCCATGGAATGCAGAAGGCATGGCGGGATATCGAGCATTTCCATCAACTGTATCTCCCATCAAATATATGAACCCAACCTTGTAGATAGATGGATCAGGATACATTTGGCATTCAACATTCACCTTTTTCCCTTGGATGAGGACACTTGATAGCTTGGCGTCCACGGACATTCTCACAACTCCTGCGAGCGCACATGCCATTCTTACCTCGACACTTCGATTTCACCTGAGCGCACACGTTCATTTGACACCTGCTACTCGGCCTCGGGCTCTTTCATAGTTGATTGCTTTTTATTTTTTATTTAGTGCAATGGGAATTATCCCACATTGACAAGGAAAAGAAGCTTTATTATCTTTTATATACGCCGATGGTTTCATTACCTATCTATTCGACCATCCCTTGTTGTTGGATTGTGGGCCCTGCACTTGGTGCTTTGTGAATGTATTCTGCTTTCTACGCTTACATCAGTGCTCCGGAATTAATATGCTGACTTTGATATTGCTCTCCCTCGTAACTTGACATATGATGTAACCTTGATGCATATGGTGAATGATTGGCTCTTGAACTCGGATGCTTAATGACTTATAGCATGAAATTGGAATTTGGTCTAAGGCCAATTATTTTTTATTAAAAAACATAACAAACCCCACTATTTTATATGTTTATCAACAACATTTAAAACTTGCATAATTCAAATTCCAAATTGTTTACAAAGAATCATCAAAATTGTAAATGCAATACCAAGCTTGCCAAACAGTTATGGTGAGTTGGATGAGAAGTTAATTTCATTTTAACCCCCGCTATAGAAATGCACTACTTTTGGTAGCGCCATTGTCGCATACGCTACTAGATTTGATATCTTGGCCTAAAATTTAAAATATTGAAACTGCAGCTTTAGGTACTAATAGGATGCCATCCATATGTCATCTTTTGGCAGCCCCAAAAAAGAAGAAGAACCACCAGAAGTACTATCAATCCAAAGCAGGAGCAAAGGACCCATCTTACAAAATCAATCTACTATAGCACAAGCTCCTAAAAAAACCTGAAAAAACCACCTCCTTGGCTCAACGAACCCGACTACTTAATTCTGCCCCAAACTTCTAGACTTGTGAAACATCAAAGTTAGAATATAACATGGTAGAAGATCTGAAGAAATTGAAAGCCAATATTTCTTTGATGGACTTATGTAGAATTCCTCAACAAAAAGAGTTGTTGTTATAGGCTTTAAATGAGGATGGAAAGCTTATGTTAAATTCAAATCCAAATCTAAGCACAGGTAAAGGTAACATTGGGGAAATCAGGAATCCCAATGTAAACACAGTGTCTATTGATAGGAAACCTTGGTCATCTCTCCCACCATTTTTTTAACCTTCGAAATTTATAATAAAAATTTGCACAACTATTTAGTTGGTTTTGGTGCCTCCTCAAATGTCATGCCTTTATCAGTGTGCAAGAAGCTTAATTCTACCCCTACCAAAAGTGACACACACATTATTCAAATAGACAAAACCTAAGTTAAGCTAATTGAGGAACTTAAATATGTCATGAATCAGATTGCCTCTAACCAAAAGTTCCACCAGGTCATTGACATCAACGTTGTGGATATTCTAGAAGCTTATGGGATGTTGTTAAGTAGGGATTGGTCTCACTTATGGTTACTTGAGCACATACGAATGTGAGTCGTAGACTTTAAGAATTCAAATATTCGACACTCTGGGAGAAATGGGTTTTTGTGTTTCCAGGAGGAAAATATCCTGAAGTCCCGAACTTCGAAGTAAATCCTGACCATTGGTTTTGAAGTACACGTGTTTGCATATTATCGAGCATTCAGAAATTAGACAATCTATAGGATTGTGGGTGAAAGGTATTTTAGCATGAAAAGTATCGAATCCTCGAAGCTCGGAGTCAATCATGTTCATTCGTTGATGGGTGAACGTGAATTGTGGATCTCCACTCATTGGGAGTCTAACATTCGACAATTTGGGAGAAGTTGCTTGTGGAGGTTGGAAAACTCTCGAAGCCCAGAGTTCTAGAGCTGATCACAACCATTGGTTGTAGGAGGAGCGAGAGTCGTAGATCTCTTCCCATCACCAGTTCGACATTCAACAATTCAGGAGGCAGTGTGCATTGGAGTCTCATAACTCTCGAAGCCCAGAGTACCGAAGTAAATCACAGTCGTTGGTTATTGGGGAAGTGTGGACCATCGATCCCCGAACACTTCAAGAGTTATCTACTTCGATGTTCAGGGGAAGTGGAGTGTTGTGTTGGAAAATATTTCGAAGCTCGGAGTTCAGGAGTGCTAGAGTCACGAAGCCCCAGATAAGCACTCATTCAGGAGTTCGATAATTTGGCGTTCGGGGGATTTGGATTGTGTTGAGCTAAAAACCTATGTAGATTGAAGTTCTAGAGCGCTTGAGTCCCGAAGCTCTGGATGAAATCATTTTGGTAAGCACCTGGTTCCATCCCGTGGTCACATACAATTTCCGCCGAAGTAAAGGGGCTAGCGCCCGATATTTTATTTTGAAGTAGAAAAAGGCTTAGAGAAGGAGCCCGCTATTTTATTATTTGTATAGACCTGTACAAGGAGGGAAATCAGAGGGGCCTGTGTACATTTCAAGGGATCCAACAGGGATCCGAGAGCTAATTCACCTCCTCAGAAGAACGATCCTAGACCGGGAGGTCATACGAGCCCCCTAGGAGGGGTGGGGGTTTGCATCAAGTGGTATCAGAGAGGATTTTTGTTTGCAAACAATAGGAAAAGGAAGATAAGAAAAAGTATTGAAAGTTTATGTGAATAATTGTTTGCAAGAGTGAAACAGGTAACAGACTTTCCAGGAGGGCAGAGAGAGGAGAAAATGGCTATTGAAGGCCATAAACAAGGTCCAAGAGTAAACTGCAAGAAGATGAGTCAAGTGAAGATGGATAAAGAGATCAAGGAGACCCGAGATAAGCTTGACGGGTTGATGTTGAAAATGAAGCAAGAAACAAAAGGGATATGGAGGTATGAGTAGCCCATGAATAGGAAGGTGAAGTGGCCTATCCAATAATTGATTTCTAGGAAGAAGAAGCAGATGTTGAAGAGGTGGTTGAGGCAAGTGGAAAACCTCAAAAACATAGAGGAGAAGATGGTTTAAATATGTAAACTAGAAGATGGACAAAGCCTCGGTGATGAGGAAGGGATATCAACTGCATATCTCATAGATTGACAAGAGAGAAATAAGAAGAGGCCAGTTGAAGATCTCAAAGACTTTCAGGAGGGAACAAAGGAAAATTCGAGTTGCCAGGTGGTAAAGGAGGAGATGAGACTGTATGAGAGTCTCAGGAACTCAGAGAAGGGTTCATGTCAACAAGGAGTGATGAAATAAGAGGAAGAGGAGATGAGATTGTCCAAGAGTCTCAAGAACTCAGAGGAGAGTCCAGATCAACTAGGAGTGTTGATAAGAGAGGAGGAGGATGAGAGGTGCATTCTGATCGTTGCGGAAATTAGCATATCTCTACCAAGAATTCCAGTAGAGGTCGGTGCATGTTTTTCATATGAGGAGGTGATGCAGGAGGCATCCGAGAAAGAGTCCATTGGGCCAAATGTTTTAAAAATAATAGTTTATGTGTAACTACAAGTGCATAAGAAGAAGGAAATATAGCAGAGATGGTCATGGAGGAAAAGAAGGAGAAGACACTGAAATATTATCAATAGATGAAAGAAGAGGAGGCCCACAAAATTGTGAGACAAAATAATGATCAAGAGGAGCATTTAGATGCAATACTCACTCAGTCGGAGAAGGAATTGAAGATGTTGGATGATTGGTTAGACAATACAGAGATAGAGGAAGAATGCTAGAAGGAGACAGTCATGTGGAATGGAGAAAAATTCCAGCATGAGGAGAAGCTAGATGAAGCTGGACTTATACCAGCCCAAGGAGATGACAGATAGAAAAAGGAGATGGAAGAAAGAAAATTGTCATAGAAGATGGTTGAGCAAAAGCTCAGTAATATTGTTGTAGAAGTGGAGTCTGCAGTGGAGTGGTAAGCCAATGCCAAAAGTGATGAAGTTAGCATGGGAGACCAGGATGATCTTCCCTTTGATCTTTGTGAATAATTGGAAGCCCTATGAGAAGGAGAAATAACCCAGAGGAGGCTCATCCAACAAGCCAAGTTGGATATTGATGAAGAGGAGGAGATGAAGCAAAGCAGACTGCAGGAGAGGAGCCAACCCATGGATAAGTTGGATAGGGAAATAGAGGAGATAAGGAGACTGATGCTGAAGTCAGCAAAGGAGACATTCAGCAAGAGGTGGAGGCTGATAATATGGTACTGCAGTGGCACAATGAATGGGTCCCTGCAACATAAAATTTGGAAACCGGGAGGAGGGCCTGTAGCAGTAGCAGGACAACAACAACATGAAGTTTGGGACCCTAGAGGATCTCAACAAAAAAAACGAAGGAGCCATGAGTAGAAGCTCATTATTTTTTCAGCAGAGGAGTATGATGTAGGAGCATCAACAGTTCGTCAGTGTTCAGAGAAACAATGCACTAGGAGGGAGAAGATCCCAAGGAGAGAGAAGCACCAACTTTCTGATTTTGAGTTTAAATCTCAAATTTAAAGTAATAAATATTGTAAGGCTCGAGGAAGAGAGAGCCATTTATTGTGTAAGGATAAGTGTAAGTCTCCTTTAATGGATGAAAGGTAGGTGGATCTAGATCCGATCGGACTAGATGTAAATTGAATGTAATTTAATGTAAGTAGGTGAGGAAGGCTTGAGAAGCCCCTCTTTTGTTAAAAAATCAATGTATTGAGAACAAGGAATTAGAGAAGAGAATTAGGAGATTGGAGAATCTCAAGAGAATAGCATGAGAAGAGAGGAGATGAAAGAAGAACTGAAACTCTATTGTAGTCCAATCTTTTACACATTGTAAAAAACTTTCAGATTTAATACAAAAGAAGATTTCCCTGCATGTGATTCTCTGTGTGTATATTCTATGTGTATGAATGTTTGTTTTATGAATGTTTATTGTGCATATTTATGAATTCCAAGAGTGTTTAAATGTTTCCTTTGTAGGAATAGATAGAATTCCCTATCTGTGTGAGTTTCTGAGTGTTTTGGGCTATCAAGTCTAGTGTGAGGAGTGCACACCAGAGTTGTTGGAAAACTATGAGAAGCCAGCGCAAGGAGTTCACAATAATTGATTCAAGAGTTTTGTGAGGAGTGTTCCAGGTGGGCACACTAGAACATGTCATAAGCTTAGGAGGGATAGTGCAAGGAGTGCACAGAGAGAGCGCAAGGAGTGTGCCTACACTCGAAGCAGTGTAAAAGCTCAAGGAGAGGCCAGTGCAAGTGTGTACAGAGCCAACACTATGTTAAGTGTTAATCAAGCTCAGGAAATTTAGAGCAAGGAGTGAGCAAGCGAGTCTGCAAAGTTCCAAGACTCAGGAGGCAAGTGCAAAGGGTTCATAGAGCCAAAACTTCGTTAAGTGTTGGTAAATCTCAAAAGGAAGAGTGCAAAGTGCAAGGAGGGCGCTGGGAAAACACTCTGACTATGTTAAAAATCTCAGAAGGAAGAAAGTGGGTGTTACTAGGGCACAATGAGTCCTATGAAGGAGAAAAGGGTCGAGCCCCTTTGAATTTGAAGAAGTCCAAGCTCAGGAGATTTTATACTCGCAAGAGTATAAAATCTTGAAGGTGAAACTAGTGCAAGGATTTCATAGTGCCCATGCAAGG
>SNQJ01S0023852.1:0-12159 GCA_010110895.2 Picea sitchensis | reverse complement strand
CAAGTTCAGGTCAAGTGCATGAGACTTTTATAAGTCCCAAGCTCAGAGGAGAGAAAGTACAAGGCATGTGCCAAATGCTCGAGTCCTTTGACTGGACAAAGTTCAAGGAGTAATAGTGGGAGTAAGTCCCTATAGAGAGAGCAGAAAATATCTTTGTTTTTAGAAAAATGAATGAGATATGCTCGGGAGAAGTCAAGACCCCGGACAACCGTCAGATCTAGAGAAGGAGCGCAAAAGTTAAACTCCCAATTATTTTAGACTTCGTTGCTTCGGCAGTTTCAAGTTCGTTTTTATAAAGCAGGTCGAAGCTCTCAAGTCCCAAAGTCCTGGAGTGAATCTACCCCATATATTACCGAGAGAAGTATCGACCGTTGGATTGGTCATGGAGCAGATCTGGGCCATTGAATCAAACCAAGATCCGAGGAGGAGCGTCGTGGAGAAGATTAGATCCTAGTTGTTGGATCTGCACGCAAATGAACGTGAGCCATAGACCTCACACATTCGAAGATTCAACACTCTGGGAGAAATAGGTTATTGTGTTGCCAGGAGGAAAATACCCTAAAGTCTCAAACTCTGGAGTAAATCCTAATTGTTGGCTATCTGGTACATGTGTCAGTAGATTATCGAGCATTCAGAAATTCGGTGATCCGGAGTATTGTGGGTGAAAGGTGATATGACGTGAAAATTCTTGAAGCCCGGAGTCAATCCTAGTCGTTCGTTTACAGGTGAATGTTAACCATGGATCTCCACTCTTCGAGAGTCTGACATTAGTCAATTTGGGAGAAGTTGTTAGTGGAGGTTGGAAAACTCCCGAAGCCCATAGTTTCGAAGCTGGTCATAGTCATTGGCTGTAGGAGGAGCGAGATTCGTAGATCTCTTCCAATCGTTAGTTCGACATTTGACAATTCGGGAGGCAGTGTGCATTGGAGTCTTAGAACTCCTGAAACCCGGAGTATCAAAGTAAATCACATCCATTCATTGTTAGGAAAGTGTGGATCGTCGATCCTCGAACCCTTCGGGAGTTCGCCACTTCGACGTTCAGGGGAAGTGGAGTGTTGTGTTGGAAAATATTTTGAAGCCCGGAGTTCCGGAGCACCGGACTCATGAAGCCCTAGATAAGCGCCCGCTCGGGATTTCGCTAATTTGGCGTTCAGGGGATTTGGAGTGTGTCAAGGAAAAAAGCTCTGAAGTCCAAATTTCTAGAGCATTGGAATGTCGAAGCTCTGGATAAGCGCCTGGTTCCAGCCCGTGGTCACATGCGACTTCTGCCAAAGTAAAGGGATAGCGCCTGAAATTCGATTTTAAGGTAGAAAGGGGCTTAGAGAAGGAGTGCATGGGTTTCTGATTTGTACGGACCTACACAAGGAGGGAAATCAAAGGGACCTGTGTACATTTGAAGGGATCCAATAGGGATCCGAGAGCTAATTCATCTCCGCATAAGAACGATCCTAGACCGGGAGGTCATGCGAGTCACGTAGGAGGGGTGGGGGTTTGCATCAAAAGTATTCCATGATTTCTATAAATTATGAGGATATATCCCTTGACTTCTTAGTTTCGATGCGTTTAAATATTCTTACTGCCATGTGCTCTGCCACCTATTGGAAATGAAGATCTGTTAGCCTGGAAATATGATTGGTAATCATTTGGTAGTGATTTCCTTCTTTGGATATCTAACTATTTAAACTATAAACAAAGTTAATGTAATATATTTCCTTATATCATTCGGATGGTGGAGATGATGTGGATAAAATTCCTGATTTTTAGCCTAGGAAAACTGCAATATTTGCACCACTTCAACTTAAGAATCTGGAAATGATCTAGATGTTGATCCTCTTCCTTAGAATATTCTATTTGTTGTTTTATTTGGTATTTAATTGCATCTGAATGCTAAAAACTCTGCCTAGAAGCCCGTGGTCAAATGAAAGATAAAATATGGAAGTGATTTTCCTAAAGCCACTCTGTAGCCCAAACCTGAGTTCCTTTAACTGCACACTATTCTTTCAGATCACTAGATTATTAGCTTCCAATTGCACAAGGACTATCCTATTATGCAAGATGAGGACCCTTTAAACATGCAATTGGCTATCATGTGCAATGTAGACACAACTTGCATTAAATCTTAGGCAAATCCTTGGCACCACAAAAGGTTCACAACAATACCAAGAACACAATTACTGAGGCACAAAATGAAATACAATTCTAACATCAAATCATGATAAGTGATTCCTAGTTGCAACGAGCCATCCTTCATCAAACTACTTCACATAAAATGCCATTTCAACAACATAATTGAGCATGCCAACAATTTCATCAATCAAGGCTTCCATATGTTCAATCAGCGACCCGAATAAAAACGCTTCAGTGTCAGGGTTGAATGAAATTCCAACAATCTCTCCAAATAGATCAATTTCCTGGCTCTTAGTGTAATCCTACTACTATCATATAAATGCACAAAATTATTTTTCTTTTCCATGACCATAAAGTGGTCATCTGATGAAAACCGTATCGATCTTATAACACCCATGGAATGCAGAAGGCATGGTGAGATATCGATCATTTCCATCAACTATATCTCCCATCAAATATATGAACCCAACCTTGTATATAGTTGGATGAGGATACATTTGGCATTCAACATTCACCTTTTTTCCTTTATTTCTACACCTATTGCCACCAAAAAACCCACAACAATGATGATACAAATCACCAGAAATGCCAAGTTAAAAATGACCACAATTGAACAAAAATGCATTGGCTTCTTACAGAGCCTGCCATTCTCATGGGAGATTATCATCAGCACACTAAACACTTGAGAGCTTGGTGTCCACTTAGTATATGAAGAGTACATTCTCACAACTCCTGTGATCACACATGTCATTCTTACCTTGACACTTCAATTTCACCTGAGCGCACACTTTCATTTGACACCTTCTACTCGGCCTCGAGCTCTTTCATAGTTGATTGCTTTTTATTTCTTATTTAGTGCAATGGGAATTATCCCACATTGGCAGGGAAAAGAACCTTTATTATCTTTTATAATCGTCGATGGTTTCTTTATCAATACATTCGACCAACACTTGTTGTTGGATTGTGGGCTCTGCCCTTGGTGCCTTGTGAATGGATTATGATTTGGATGCTTACATCAGTGCTCGGGAATTCATATGTTCACTTTGATATTGCTCTCCCTTGTAACTTACATATGATGTAACCTCGATGCATGTGGTGAATGATTGTCTCTTGAACTCGGGTTCTTAATGACTTATATAGCATGAAATTTTGGCCTTAAAGGCCAATTATGTTTTATTATAAAAAACATTACAAGCCCCACTATTTTATATTTTTATCAACAACATTTAAATCTTGCATATAAGCCCAAGAATCAAAATTCCAAATTGTTTACAAAGAATCTTCAAAATTGTAAATGCAATACCAAGATTGCCAAGAAGTTTCAGTGAGTTGGATGAGAAGTTAATTTCAGTCTGACACTCGCTATAGAAATGGACTACTTTTGGTAGCTCCCCTGTCACATACGCTACTAGATTTGATATCTTTGCCCAACAGTTAAAATATTGAAACTGAAACTTTAGGTACTAATAAGATTTCATCCATATGTCATCTTTTGGTAGCCCCACAGAAGAAGAAGAACCACCAGAAGTACTAGAAGTCCAAACCAGGAGCAAAGGACCCATCGTACAAAATCAATATATTATAGCACAAGATTCTAAAAAAACCTAAAAAAACCACCTCCTTGGTTCAATGAACCCCACTACTTAATTCTTCCCCAAACTTCTATACTTGTGAAACATCAAAGTTAAAATATAACGTGGTAGAAGATCTGAATAAATTGAAATCCAATATTTTTTTGATGGACTTATGTAGAATTCCTCTACAAAAGGATTTGTTGTTATAGGCTTTAAAGGAGGATGACAAGTTTATGTTAAATCCAAATCCAAATCTAAGCACAGGGAAAGGTAACTCCAGGGAATCGGGAAGCCCAATGTAAACACAGTATCTACTGATAGGAAACCTTGCTCATCTCTCCCAGTATTTGTTTTTAACCTTCAAAATTTATAATATAAAATTTCACAACTATTTAGTTGGTTCTGATGCCTCCTCAAATGGCATGCCTCTTTCAATGTGCAAGACGTTGAATTCTACCCCTACCAAAAGTGACACACACATTATTCAACTATAAAAAACCTAATTTAAGTTAGTTGAGGAGTTGAAATATGTCATGTTTTGGATTGCCTCTAACCAAAATTTCCACCAAGTCATTGGCATCATTGTTGTGGATATTCTAGAAGCTTATGGGATATTGTTAAGTAGGGATTGGTCTGAAAAATTACATGGATATTTGAGCACATATTGGTCTCACTTATGGCTCTCATTAAAAGGGAACCCTAACATGATCAGGATAAACATATAAAAATATTTGAAACATACCGTCACTGACCTGGAAGCTCGTAATGAACCTTCTACATAAGTCATTGTCTTAGGAAATTATTCTTGTGACTCTGACTTTGGCAATTTATCACCATGCTTATCCAAAGTATTATTCTCACAGAAGTTAGAGTTTCCACTCCAGGAAAACTCAGAAATAATTGAGCGATATAGTAAACCCAAGCATAATCTTCATGTTCAGAGCTTAGAGGATCAAAATGAAATTCCAAAGGTGGAATTAAATAAGATAGTACCAGAATTCACTTATGAGATCTGGACTCTATTCTTTGACGGATCCAAATACCAAAAAGGAGATGGTGCAAGATGCATTTTCATTGACCCAGTAGGAAGACACATTTTCTTATCATGTAGATTAGAGTTTGTATGCACAAACAATACCACTAAATACAAGGCATCGGTTCAAGGACTTAAGAAAGATATTGAACTAAACATCAAGGAACTAGTTGTCTTTGGTGATTTGGATATCATCATCAGACAGGTAAATAATACCATCCACTGCAATTCTCCTCACTTAAGGAATTATCAATAGGAATTACATCGGTTGATAGATCACTTTCTAGCATTTAACATCACAACAATCCCTCGAGTGAAGAATATACTTGTTGATTCTCTTACTACAACAACTTCAAGATTATGTCCCCTCAAAGATTATGAGGCTTCTAGGTTCACCATAGAATTGTTATACAAATATTCCATCCCTAATAACATCACCAATTGGACGGTATTTGAAGGGGATGAACAAATTATATCTTTCTTGAATAACAAAGAAAAATTCAAGGACTTGGCTATTGATGATGAGGTCTTCCAAAAGATACTCTCTAAGCATGAATATGGAGAGCATAATGAAGGAAAGGAAAACAAATCAATTGAAACCAAACTTCACACCATGCCTAGGGGAATATTCAACCTGGAAAACCTTTTCTATTTACGAGAGAAATTTAAACATCCTAAGAATGTCAAAACAAGCAGTTCTTGTCCTACCTATGAAGTCATAAACCTAGGAATTGCCGATAATTCCAGGAATATTAACCTAAGAAAATCACTATCTACCGAGGAAACAAAGGTGTACCTAAAGGTATTTAAAGAATATCAGGATGTTTTTTCTTTGTTCTACCAATATTTGAAAACATGTGATACTAGAATAATCCAACACACCATCCCACTTAGACCCGAGGTCAATCTATTTCAATAGAAACTAAGGAAATTTCACCTATCTTTGGAGCCCTTGATGTAGAAGGAGCTCAAAAAATTATTGGATGCCAAGATAATATTTCAAGTGAGTCATTTTGCATGGGTATCCAACTTAATTCTCGTTAAAAACAAGTCAAGAGAAATATGTTTATGTGTAGATTTCATAAACTTGAACAGGGTTTCAACAAAACATAATTATCCCATTCCCCCCATGGAACAAATCTTGTAGAATGTGTCTAGGTCTGAAATTTTCTCACTTTTGGATGGATTCCAGGGTCTAACTAGGTTTTGGTATAAGAAGAAGAAAAACTAAAGACAACTTTCATGACTAAATGGGGTACGTTCGCCTATAAACGTATGCCATTCGGATTAATTAATGCCAAAGAAAATTTCCAAAGGGCTATGGATGTGACCTTTAGGGGATTGATCATTAAGTGCATGGTGGTCTACATATATGATGTCACTATTTATTCCAAGAATAGAATAGACCACATTGCTCGTTGTACCCAAATTTTTGAAAGGTGCAAGAAGTATGGGATATCCTTGAACCCAAAAAAATACCATATTTATGGTAGAACAAGGAAAACTCTTAGGTCATATTATTTCTAAAGATGGAATCAATACTGAAAATAAAATAATAAAGGCAATCTCACAGCTTTTGCTTCCTCACAATAAGAAGGCTATGCAATCTTTCTTCGGAAGGATCAATTTCATGAGGAAATTTACACCCGACTTTGCAGAAATAACCAAACCATTACAAAAGTTGGTATGCAAAAACACAAATTTCAAATGGGGTGAGGAAGGGAGAAATTCCTTTAATGAAATCAAGCTTCTATTTCTCAATCCCTTGTTCTACGGAGTCCCCATTTTAGCAAGGATTTTTTCTCTATACTTTTTCCTCTGATCAGTCCTTAGTCGTGGTCTTCACTCAAAAGGATGATGAAAATAATGAGGCCCCCATCTCGTTCATGAGAACAAACCTCCAAGTTTGTGAACTTAATTACCTAGCCATCAAAAAATAAGATGATGTTGTCTATAAGAAATAAACCACTTTAGATCCTATATCCTGAAGAACCACACCAAGGTTATAGTGCCCCACCTAGCAGTAAGGTCACTTTTAATGCAACAGTAAATGGGAGAAAGGAGAGGTAATTGGATGGTTTTCATTCAAGAATTCGATCTAGACATCAAACCAGGAAATATGGTTGTGGGCCAAGGGTTGTGTAAACTGGCCACAAAATCCCAAGACCTAATAGAATTAGAAAATTCGGGTTAGGGTAATGAGTTCTCCTTATGGTGTAGTGGAGTAATGTATATCCCACCAGGTAGGACTCCTGGTATATTGACTTATCCTATTTCTTGCATCATGGTACTTTCCCTGAACACTTAAGTCCCGGAGAGAGGAGAGAACTTATGCTAAAATCCCCTCATTATCGTCTCATAAATTCCATGATTTTTCGTAGGAATTATGACGACGTGTTACTAAGATGTCTTGAAAAAGAAGATGTTGAGATGGTATTAAAGGAACTTCATGATGGTCCTGCAAGGGGACACTTCACAGGATAAAACACTTCTCACAAAATCTTGAGGGAAGGATATTATTGGCCAAGTTTATTTAAATATGTTCACACATATGCTAGAAAATGCAAAGTTTTTCAAACGAGTGTCGGAAAAGAGAAGAAGGCATCCATCCCATTGCAACAAGTGACAATTTATATACCCTTTGAGCAATGGGGAATATATATTACAGGATAAATAAATCTGAACTCATCAAAACAACACAAATACATACTAACAAGGATTGATTACTTCACAATATGGTTGGAATCTATTCCCCTTACCCATGTCAATGACAAAGTAGTGATACAATTTATAGAACAACACATTATGACAAGGTTTGAGGTGCCTTCAATTTTGGTATTTGATAATGCTACATGTTTTTCCTCTACTCTCTTGATTTGATTTGCTCTAGAGAAAGGAATTATTATGAGATACTCCACTAACTATTACTTGCACGAAAATGGTATCACCAACTCAACTAATAAAAATATGGTAAGGATCCTCAAGATTACAGTAGTAGAAAATCACTATAATTGGCACAATTCACTTCAAAATTCTCTATGGGCTGACGGGGCAACGCCTAAGGAAGCCCTAGGGAATTATCCTTATTTTTTGGTGTATGGAAAAGAAGTTATTCTTCCAACTAACCTGTATCTCCCATCCTTTAAACTTTCCTAACCCTCAAGAAGGAAATCCTTATCCATCATGCAAGAAAGAATAAATACTCTCCTAATGGTTGAAGAAGAAAGACAATGAGCTAGGAGGAATTTTGTAGCCCACCAAAAGTTTGTTAAAATATTGTTTGATAAACACAAGGTTGGGGACAAGGATTTTTAAGTACGAGATTTAGTTCTCAAGTGAGATAAAATAAATGAGCCAAAATGGAAACAATTGAAGTTCCAAAACCTATGGCTTGGATCCTTCCAAATTGCTGAGAAAATTGGGGTAGGAATGTATTGTTTACAAAATCTTAGTGGTGAGATTGAAAATCTCCCTACTAATGGTAAATTCCTAAAGTGTTTCTTTTCATGGCTACCTCTGAAGAATTCTCTTGTACTATAGTTTACATTTATTTCCTTTCATTTTGTTTTGATTAGCTAGGTTGTAATTCTCTTTTCAGCTTATCTTTCTTTTGTTTTTTATTTTGTTCCTCACTTTGGTTTCATTTTTTTGATTTATTAGTGAGATTACGAGGGTGTTCTGTGTTAAAATTGTGGCATAATCTGTTTAACTTGGTTTTATATCTCTCAATCTTTTGACATCACAGACACACTATGGAATGCTTACAAGACCAGAGATTCCAACACACAAATAATTCACATTTATGTATACAAATTACTAAGGGATTAAACATTTGATCACCTCGTGGATAGGAAACATTGAAGGAAATGGACTAGAATATGGTGTAATTGATGTCCCAAGTAGAATAGAGTATGGTCTCACACTGTTTAGGAAAGGAAGTAAAGAAAGGAATAAAGTTTTGTTCTTCTACCAAGAAACAAATTTCCTCCTCCCTAATTCTTTCTTGGCACTTGTGCAATAATGTCAGATACAAATGAAAAGACACAAAATGGTTTTCATAATAATCCAGAATGTACAATCGGGGAGGGCATGCAGATATCTTTGTTGGGACTATGGATGCTCGCTAGAAGGGGATCGAGGTCTGTGATATTGGGGTGACTCTGTCGGGGCTATGGACGCCTGCAGGAGCGAAGAAGCACCATGGTGAGGTTCTTAACTTTGAAAAAAAAACAACATAGTGTCTTTATAAGTAGTTATGAGTTCTGACTCACCTCTCGTCAAGTGTATATGAGTTATTGGTTTAGTGGGACGAGGCATGAAATCAGGAGAATCCCCATAAGTGACCAACATGAATAATCCCTAGGTTATGTGTATACATATGTTTGAATCATTTATGGGTCATTTTATCAAGTTGAAACCAAACTCTCAAAGCATATGATCAAAACCTATAAGAGGAGAAACAAAGATGTTAGTTTCTACCAATGAATCACCATTTTTTGAGAACTCAAAAAACCCTCAAAACTTCAGAAAATTTTGGGGTACCACTTTCTTTTAATTTCATCCATATGATTTTATTTTCTCATGACCATGACAAGTTTGGGATTTTTTTCTTTTGTTTTGATTGTACTAGACGATTCTCGATCATTGTATGAATTATCATTGGAATAGAGGGAAGGATGAATAGTTTAGACACTGAAAAAATGACAATTTTCAACACTTAACATTTCAAACTATCAAATTTCTTATCAAAAAAGTTGTTTTTTTATGATGTCCCATGGTCACCTCTTAAGAGTTCTGAAGCATATGAACGTCGGGCTTCAAACACGAAAACATACAAATGTGAAAAATAAGAGAATCTCCCCTTGGAAATGTTGGCGCCGATAAACGTCAGGTATGGGTCATACCAATGAACAAGTGTGCATCGATAGACAATGGATAGAGGTAATCGTCGATGTCAATGTTACATCGGTCGTCAATGCCCAAAAACACACATTACAAGATATGTCGGGGAATATCTTGGTTTGAATGCTGACAAATGAAATCTCCTTGATATCATGATTGTATCATCAACTCAAGAGGCCATCCCAGTCGTCAAATTTTTAGGGTAAGCTTCACCCTAGGGAAATGATATGTAGAGATGCCTAGGTATGTTACATGTCACCTTGCCTTGTCATTCACCACGTAGGAACTTGTTTCACCACTCTGTCAGCCACGTCGACATTAGCATGCCATGAACTACAGAACACGATACCTCAACACATCACCCAGGTAATCCAAGTCACCAAGATAGTTATCAAGGCATGTTTTTTGCCCACAATGAGCATGCCATGTCGGGCTCCATGTCACCATGAGAAATTCAAAATGGCCATCGAGAAATTGAGTGGGTTGATGAGAAAGATAAAGATTAATAAGTTGAAAATGACCGACGCCAATATTACATCGGTCGTCGATGAGTTGGTAGGAAGTTACACCATGGCCCATGGGATTACAATTGTTGATCACTGATATCCCACCGACATTGGAAAATCAAGATCATAAACTACAATTTTAACACGTAAACTTGCAACTCGTTGATCAACAACGACTTTTCAATGTCAACAAACTAGAACCCTATATTGGTCATTTCTACATGCTAACACTTATGTCGATGATCGATTAATGAAATAATTTGTTGCATCATGGGTCATCCACGTGACACTCCTATCCACAATTTATTCCTACCCGAAGTATCCATGTCAACAAAGGAAAGCCCCCAAACTTCAAAACATGCAATGGGTGTTCCATGCCAATACCTTGAAAATATCACCATAGGAAGTTACGCAAGACTATATTTTTTTGATGTTGGGATCGATGATCAAACATCAACAATCATCACTCGAACCGTAGAACAGGGGCATACCCTGATCCCTGATCTCATCAATTATGCACGTCAACCCATCACTATTTTAAATCATCGATGAACCAATTGAACATCCATTCATGCCACCAATGTACAACTTGCAATAAATCCAAATTATGGAATTGATGATGTATTATCCCCGAAGATCCGTAAGTATTTTGTTGTACTCGGCCACAATAAATCCATATGGGATTGATGGAAACACACTATTTGAATTCGATGTGGTTTGACTATCTTATCATGGTTTTCATAGAGTAGTTGAGACCTTCTTGTTGTGAATAACTCTTGAGTAACCAGGTGTTTCGCTTGAAGCCAAATTTTGTCGGGATTTCTGTAAATATCGGTGCTAGTAAGTACTGAACCAAAAAAACTCCATCTTACACAAGTATTTGGTCTGGATGATAAATACTTTTTTTTTCAGCATTGTGTAACAGACATAGAACTAAGATAATTTGTTTTCGTGTAGGAAACATGCCTCCTCAAAGACCAACAACTTGTTAATCATTGAATACATTGAAGGGGAAGAAGATCCTAGTTGGAGAAGCTTCTAGTCTTATGGTTTCCAGAGAATTGGATTTCACGCCCAAGGTGGAGCTTGTGATTAAAATGTCACAAAAGAAATCGCCAGATCAACCACCACTCTACAAGGATATGGATACAAGCATGAAAACGAAGGTACCCATGCTCACCTAGCTTGAACTTTACAATAATATTCATCATGGTGATTTTCCTGAATTCAACCCCCATAGTGACCCAAAAGCAAGAGTCTTGGAAAATCAAGTTTTCCAAAATATCAAATTATCATCCATGTACATGGTATCTTCCATAACCCCAGTTTTATCCTACATAGAAACCTTATAATTGATAATTAATCACACCCAGGCTGACAAGTGAGTGATTAATGATGTGAATGATCAATGTGTTGTTGTTTTCTTTCTAATGGAGGTCAACAATTATTACAAACTTAGGGAGCCTGAAGTTCTACTTAACACTGACTTCGTGGTTAAGTTATATGAACAACACAACACCATTCAACTTTTTGCATCCTGGTGGAAAGAAGATAGAAAATTTGTGAACGAAGCATCTAGATGGTACAACACTATAAACCTAAGGGAACCATATATATTCCTCATGGCCTTGATATGTCAGTTGTACGGGGAAATGGACTGCTCCAATTTTTCAGAATCCTAGATGCCCCTAGCCTATACAATATCCATATCCAGAAGTGTCTTCAAATGGGGCACCGTAATATCTAAACAATTGATAATTACGGTTGAGAAAGCACATAAACTAAAAGTAGAAGAAATCCATTGCTTCTTCATGGCCTCATACCTCTTAGATGCAATTTTTGCTAGAAATGTATTTCCATGGCTGGGGTTAAGATGGAATGTCTCAGAATTAACTGTCCATGTTTATTTTAGCTTCTTATGGGAGAATATGTATAAAAATTCTTATGTTGCAATCTGTGATGAATTTTTGGCTAGGGTTTATTTAATAATATTTAAATAGAATTGTCCAAGGATTTT
>SNQJ01S0023851.1:150911-164102 GCA_010110895.2 Picea sitchensis | reverse complement strand
GAAATGAAAGGAACCTAATGCATATATAAGAAGGTTATAACGATCAAATATGACACATACCATGATACCTCGGACCAATTACCTCATGGAGAAAGAGTCCTCTCCGATGCAAGGCCAGGCCGGTAGTGATGGAAGCTGCTACTGCTGACAGGATAAGTCTGGCTGAGAAGAAGAAAGATGGGCCCTCCAAGGTCATGTTCAAGTCAATCTCGCTCTTAGTACTCCATGTCTAGGACCATGTGGGCCTCGAGACATGATCTCCTAGTTATCCCTAGATATCGGGGATAACAGGGTTCATATTTAACAAGCTTCCAACAAAAACCCTCTAAAACTATCGGCCCCTCTAATTACTGAGAAGGAAACACATCACACAGAGTGTACTACACAATCTCACCTAAGATATATTTATAGGTGGCAGAAATAATCATGTGTTTGCAGCCTGGAAATGAGTGGAGATATGTGGTTGTACCTTGTAATCTTTATTTATTCAGTGTAACATCTGACTAGAGTAGTCATTCTATTCATGCATGTGAAATAATAGAGATAACTAGTTACTTCATTCATTCATCTAACATTCAAAACTTAACAATAATAGAGACACATACATTCAATCACATAAAACAAGTGTTATCGTGGTTCACCCCCTCCTAGGATACATGCACAAATAAATGGCTCTCAAGCTCTTTATTATGGTTTAGTAATATGTCACGCCGCACGTGTTTACAATCTTGGATCTTACACTCTCAACAGACTCCTTGATCCCTTCAAGGTTGATTAGATCGCACAAGGATCCTCAGCCTAAGATCTAACCCTTGGGATCAAGTTTCTCACTACTTCCCTAGCTCACCAACTTATTGAATAGTAAAGTTCTTACAAATCTACACCATCTATTGTCCTCTCCCCTATCCTCTAAGTACTAATTATTTATATTATTGGCTCATCATCCATTACAATACATTGCAAAAACCCTAACCCTAGCTTCATTAGGTATCCTTGTATGTGTGCCTCACATGCTTCCCTTGTACGTGCTTCTTTTCCTTCCAGCTGTCCTTCCTTCCTTTCATGATTTTCTTCCCAAAAATATCCTTTTGTTGGCCCTTGACCAAGTTTTGAGGATCCTTGGTCATGTTTGACCTAGTTTTGGGACTTTGACAGGCTATCGAAGGTGGAGTGCAAGTCAAAGAAGAGATCGTGGGATCTTAGCCCCTTTTTAGGGATTTTTTGGTTTTTGGATTATGTAACGGGTATGGGGATGTCGCCCCATGGGTTTACCCATGTTTAGGCCCTTTTTTTAATGCATAAATAAGAAATCTAGGCGATGTAGGAAGTAGTTTGATCTATGTGATCAAAGAGAGGCTAGACACTGTGCTAAGTGCAAATTGTAAGTGCTTTGTGCATGCTATGTTGAGAAATTGCAGAGCTAAGTGCAAGTGATCATAAGAGACTATGGAAGGATTTGTGATGTAACTCAGGGAAGGAGGATCTAGTGAAGTGCACAGATCTCCTGTCCTCTACGAAGTAAGATATCATGGCTCTGTGCATGTAGAAAATTGACAGAAGGAAATAAATAAGAAGAGTTGGTGGACGTAGCCCCAGGGTGGGGGTGAACCATGTATATCCTGTGTTGTGGTTTCTTTATGTGTTTTGGTTTTTCTCTTGTCTATGTGATTAAATGCTTAGCGCACTGATGTATGTTACATGAATCTGATATGATAGCTTAGTGTTGAATAATGTGAATGAATTCTAGATCTAACTTATGTTGATGTGCTTAGTTCTTGATTATATTTGATATGTGTGAATACTGCATCATTCTATTATTAGGGTCTTTCTATGTTGTAAGCTAAAGGTGAATATTGATGAACTGTAACTGCTAAGTTCTCTTTTAAAGTATTACCATCATAGATCTGTGTCCCAGCTAAGGTTGTAGACATCGAAGTCCTACAAACACCCTTGCCTCTACCTCAAGTGAGACTTCATCTGCTTTGCAGGTGTTTCCGAAAGGGACGGTAGTTAGGGTTTTATTGGTGCAGTGTTGTAGCGTTGAACCCTGGGTCTGCCCCTGTGCCAAAAAATTGTTCCGTTGCTAGGACCTGAAACTGTGATTGCTAGGAACTAAAGAAAAGAGAAATCTTCATCCGTAGATATGTTTCCCTAGTGTGCAGTATTCTACTTGACCTAAGAAGCTTTGTGCCAAGAAGAAGAATCGGATCTAAAGAAAAGAGGTTAGACCTGAAATATTTGTTCTTTGATAAAGGTAAGAACAGTGAAAAGTTTTGATTGAAAAAGTAAGATAAGTGGAAATGTTGATTGATAAATTTTGTCCTAGCTTGAAAAGTAGGGCATAGCTAGATGAAAAAAGGTTTGATATGAGTAGATATGACAAAAATAGTGAAAGATATGTTATTCCTATGCATAGAAAGAACGTTTGGACTAACAAATGGATGTAGGATCCTAGAAAAAAAAAATTGCAGGTTAGCTACTACCCTAGTGTGCAATACAGGAAAGGTTGGGGATCCTTTCAAAGAAAAATAAGACTAACCCTTTGTTACAATTGCAGAAGACCGAGACATCTTTCTAAGGAATTCCCTGGTAGAAGACCTAGATGTCTTTGTTGTAAAGATATGGACCATGAAGTTTTAGATTTCCCTCGAATGATTGCTAAGCTTGACAGAATGAATACGAGACAAGAAAACCCTGAGGAAGGTTACAAAACTGAGACCATGGAAGAACCCTAGAAAGAATCAGAGAATGTATTACTACAAATGAAAGAAACCCTAAATGATCACAAAAATATCAACTTATCAGAGATCTTCAAAGAAAAAGAATGCATAGAAGAAATAATAGGAGACTTAAACATTAATTGTATTCTGGATGAAGAAATACAGGTGAATATCATAATAGAAAGAACTTGGGAAACTTTAGGAAATCCTGCTATGATTCCTTCATTGAGAAGAATAATATTATTTAGAGGAAAGCTGATAAGCCTATGTGGAAGACTCACCCAGATATATATGAGTGCTCATGGAACTTTGACAGAGGAATCTTTTGAGATTGTTAAATTTATTGACAACAACACCCCATTTTCTATATTACTAGGAAGATCTTGGATTGAAAAGCATCAGGCCAGAAGAAGAAAAGAGTAAGTCTTAGAGAAGAAGAAGTAAGAATTAAAAGATTTCATGACTAGGAGGATAGCACACTTGATTGAAGAACAGGAGAACATATCGAAGCTACTTAGAGCCAAAAACTTGGATATCGAAGTTAAAAGAACACAAGAAGACTCACAGAAGACTGAAGTACCTAACCCAGAGAGAAAAGACATATTACTCTCTGACCCTATGAAATAATCTCAACAACACGAAGTTACTATGCCAAAAGGAGATGATAATCAAAATGGAAAGAGGAATAGAGAGACGAAGATCACCGGGAAGAAGGATAGAAAACTTAGTAAAAAGAGAGCAAAGATAGAAAAGTCACAGAAGGTCTTAGAGGAGACTTCGCAGAGGGAAGGTTTGCAAGACTGGAACTTCGTCGGGATATCAAAACAACGCAACATGGCACTTCAACATGGCAAAGTGATATAGCCATTGGAAGTATTATAACTATTAGCCCAATGACTTGAATGGTTAGAACATCAGTAATGGCCGGAAGACTCGCCATCAAACCATTAGGACTGCACCGCAACAGATAAAACCACGTTGATGAATACCCCTCATCCGTTGGAGAGATCCATTACATCGTGTTTACTTAAACCGTCAACTGTTGCACCGAGAACACTTTTGCGAATTGTATCCAAGCCAACTCATTGCTACCACATTGTGTTTATTGAGATCGATACCTGTTCCATTACATTGCACACTCATTCATCCACCCAAGTTATTTGATCTAAGTGTGCATGTCAGACGAGCTCAGTTTTGTAGAGAAATTTGTCGAAGAATTTCTCATCGATCTCATTGTCGATAAAGTAATGTCTGCAGGTATTCAAGCATCATCGACGAGAGGAGTGCAAGCCTCTTCTCCCACTATTCATGGATCCAAACCATCCTGACTGGCATCAGAGAAGAGAACCAAGCACAAATATGACCTAGCCAACGTGAATTTAATCCTGACCATTTTATGAGACTACATCCCACCTCTGGCTAGCGCAGAGAGTCGCGATAGTGTCCTGAGGGACTTTGATTACACCATGGTTACTGTGTACCTCCCGAAGGGGATACGTGAAATTACAATGCAACAAGATAATATCATGACGTTGAAGTTCAGTGACTTCAACCTAGGAGACCAAAAGAACCATAGTATGCTCACTCCTTACAAATACTTGACCAGAACGAAGGGGAAGAAATCGAAAATAATCCCCGAGCCGTGGACTATCAACCTCGTACAGTCCACCCTCTTGAATGTAATGAATATTCCGCACTTTGGAAGGCACCAGGAGGTTAACGTGTGTGTTAAGCTCATGTTCTCATGTTACCATGGCGTCTACCTATGTCTAGACCAATGCATCACAATCAATATGACGTTGATCCATAGGATCACTAGATTGAGCATGCAAGGACCCAACCCACAGGACTTCTACCTAGGGAAGGCTACAGATCGTGCAGTGGCAAAGAATATCAAAGACACATATGGGGATGTATAAAAGGGGACGCGATGCTACAAGGTAGCTTCCATACAGAATGGCGCAGTGCGCCTGACCTGCCAGTTGATCACAGGAAAACTTGTAAGAAAGAATAGACCTACACAGGTCACAGGATTCGTTGTTGACCTCGCCGAGAAATGTGTAGAAGGACTACAAATGAACTGGGTGAAGTACTTGGTCAACCAGCTAGAATTAGACTACCTTGAAGCTCAAGATCAGGGCTATGAGTTCCACTTTAGTTGGCTCCTGATCCTCATCACATTTACCGCTTGGGAGATGCCGGAAGGTGCGACCGTCCTGGACATCGAGATGTTCGAGCCACTCACTGCAAATTTCACTATGCTCTAGTACTTGAGAGATATGGGAAAACAATGGCAGTTGAACGTGGTCTTCCACACGTACTATCTCCAACTGAAGAAGGCCATCGAAGCTGTCCCTTGCATGATGCCAAACACCCTGTACCAGTTTAGACCTCTCATGAAGTTCCACGCAAATCAACACTTCATTTATATCACTGCACGAGTAGATGAACATAAAGAGGAGCTTCAGTCATAATATAAGCTCAGAGAGTAGGACCTCGGAGAGATAACCAAGGACTAGCCTGCAGTGCTCCTCATCCCCGCTAACCCTGTAGAGATGTTTGATCCCAAAATTGATAGCTCAGAGGCCGCTCACAAAGAACGCGAAACACCTGTAACCAACAAAAGAAATAATACTAAAGAAGTCTAAGACCTGAGCAGCGCATCGAAAGAAATTTCTTCAGTATCACCTAGCCAAGGGGGTGATAATGAAGTAGAGGAGAAAAATGGCAGAGAAGATTAACATAAGCAAGGCAAAGTAACAATGTTGAAGGATCTTGTTGATGAGGTTGATCCCCTGAAGAAAAGGAAGGTTTCACTAATGAAACCCACTTCAAAAAAGATATCCAGAGCCACCTTGAATAATATGCAAATTGGGCTCACTGTAGATGACTTCGACTTCATCATCGCAACAGTAGCATATGCCTCGCAGGACATCTTGCAAAAACATGAAGAAAAGAAGGAGGATATGTACGATAGAATTGAGGTTGAACTCAGAAGGGTACAATAGGCCCTTCAATCCAGTCGTGCAGTATCCACTGTGCCCCCACCATTAGAAGAACTAAAGTTAGGAGATGGGCCTGCCCAACTTCGCAGACTTGCAGATGCGACTGAAGCTCACCTTCATAGAGTACAAGCTGAGAAATACCAGGCCACAATAGCCCTGAAACAAGCCCAAGAAGAAATGGTAGAGCAACATCGAGTTGCACAAAAGGAGAAGGAGGACCTTCAAGACAAGTTTGAAGAAGAGAGGGTGCAGACCAAACAAGAAAAAGAAAAATTTCTCACAGAACATCTTGAAGTCAAATAAGCAATCGACAAAGCACTTCTCTTTATTGTGGGCTTAGAGAGAAAGGAAGAATACCGAGTGGAGAATCAAGTTGCCCATCTCGCTTAAGCTATCCAGTAGCTACAACAAATAATAACAGACTTAGAGATACGAATAATGCCCAACACTCCATCGAATGTACGAGATCAAAGAGAAGAAACTGCTCGAAGCATAGTTGAAATAATCAAGGCCCTCGCCATGGAATGTAAACAACTAAGTGATCACAGTGCCCAGACATATGAGCGACTCACTAAGGATTCTGAATTAAAGGCACTGGAGTCACAGCTCCAGGAGGCAAAGTAGAAAGCATAAATAGTACAGGCACAGTTGAAGCCCCTATCAGTCGTTGAGAGGATGAAGCGATCCCAAGAAAAATGCACTTCTCAACAAAAGGTCGACACCATTCAGAGCAAAGTCATGGAAGTGACTAAGAGGCTCCAACTAATACAAAATGAGGCTTGCCAACTATTCGCAGAAATTGAAGGCTGAGGAGAAAAACTGGAGCAAGTCGTCACTGTAGCTAAAAAGCGCTTGGAGGGAGCTTTCAACAAAGAAGTTATCAAATATTTTTCCAAATAGGAGGCCATGGAACAGTAACAGGTTGAAGAATCTCAAGCCAAGATCGAGGCTTTTGAAGTAGATCTACCCAGACCAGAGTGACTCGGGATGAGTCACAAGTGAGTGTTGGGGGCTTGTTGGGCCTTGACCAAGTTTTGAGGATCCTTGGTCATGTTTGACCTAATTTTGGGACTTCGATAGGCTGTTGAAGGCAGAGTGCAAGTCGAAGTGGAAATCATTGGATCTTGACCCCTTTTTAGGTCTTTTTGGGTTTTGGGATTATGTAACGGGTATGGGGATGTTGGCCCATGGATTTACCCATGTCTAGGCCCTTTTTGTAATGTATAAATAAGAAAGCTAGGCGATGTAGGAAGTAGTTTGATCTATGTGATCGAAGAGAGTCTGGACACTGTGCTAAGTGAAACTTGTAAGTGCTTTGTGAATTCTATGTTGAGAACTTATAGAGCTAAGTACAAGTGATCGTAAGAGACTGTGGAAGGCTTTGTGTTGTAACTCAGGGAATGAGGATCTAGTGAAGTGTGTAGATATTCTGTCCTCTGTGAAGTAAGATATCATGGCTTTGTGCATGTAGAATATTGACATAAGGAAATAAAGAAGAAGATTTGGTGGACGTAGCCCCAGGGTGGGGGTGAACCACGTATATCCTTTGTTGTGGTTGCTTTGTGCATTTTGGTTGTTCTCTTGTCTATGTGATTAAATTCTTAGTGCATTGATGTATGTTAGATGAATCTAATATGATATCTTAGTGTTGAATAATGTGAATTAATTCTAGATCTAACATATGTCTATGTTCTTAGTACTTGAATATATTGGATCTGTGTGAATACTGCATCATTCTTTTATTAGGGTTTTTCTGCGCTGTAAGCTAAAGGTGAATATTGATGAACTGTAACTGCTAAGTGATCTGTTAAAGTATTACCATCATGGATCTGTGTCCTAGCTAAGGTTGCAAACATCAGAGTCCTGCAACCACCCCTTCCTCTACCTCGGGTGAGACTTCATCTACTTTTCAAGTGTTGTTGAAAGGGCCAGTAGTTAGGGGTTTTTTGGTGCACTGTTGTAGTGTAGAACCCTGGGTCTACCCCTGTGCCAACACCTTTTCCCCTGACTGGGTCTACATCCAACACTAAGTGTCACATATACTTTATTAAGTTTTACAACTTGGACACCATGGAAGAACATTTGTCATAATATCTAAGTCATTATGGAGGATAAAAACCATCATATGAAGGTCGAAACAATTCCTTTTAATTTGATATTTTGACCATCTTTGAAGATCAACTCTCCCCTACCCATGTATAGGGATCATTGAACTCTTATCAACACTCCCCTTTCCATGTATAGGGAGCGTTGTCAACGCTCTTTGCTCAGTGTTAGAGGAGCATTGATGTGGTCAAAGGAAGTTGCAACTAATCCACCTTATTCTAAGTGTTAGTTCTGAGAGGATAAGGTAAAGTATTTGAGTCATATTTCATGGCTCCATCTTAAGTAAACTCAATATCGATGAGAAACGCTAAATCTCAATTTATGGAGAAAAATTCTCAACCATTTCCTAAAACACTTCATGATGGTTAAGCCTCTAAACTCCTATATAATGAGTGCATTCCAAGGTGATATGGGAGAGAACCCATGAGAGCATCATACTTTTGATCTTGAATAATTCAATAGAGGGATAGATAGGAGATATTTGGAGGATTTGTTGCAACATCAAATTTGATTATAAGTGATTCATTATTTCTTTCCATTAATACATAACTTGGCCTATTCCCTTCATTTTTTGTGTCACTTGTTGCATGCATGTCGATTGTTGTTAAAATCATCATAGATAGATATATTGTCACCTAAAAATATAGTGTAGAAGAACAGATATTCCTCTTTGGTCATTGCAGGTCCTATCTTGTGCATAGGAGATTGGTAAACAAGGTCAAAGTTTGGAGCAGCCAAGTCAACCAACGTGAAAAGGTATGGCATCCATCTCTTTCATCTTACTCTGATTGTTAAAGTAGGTCTAAACGAAAGTTAGTGTCCATTTTGTTTTCTTTTGTCTTTGGATCAAAGAAGGGGCCATGATACAAAGGGTGTTTTCACCTATCCGTGGGGGGAACTTTAACATAACATGATTACATAAGAATGACTTGGGTAGCCTTTCTCAAGCATAAATCAGAATCCTTTTGGAATTTTAAAGAATTCAAAGAATTAGTTGAAAATGAAACATATTTGAATATCAAATGCCTAAGGTCAGATAATGGGAGATAATTCACCTCAGATGTAGTTTGTCGGACCTCAAACACTTAGCACTTGTAGGTCAAAATGTACCATGACAAGAATCCAAAATTTGCTTGAAATCTAGATTTGGGGCTATTGAAGGGATGGGTAGTACCTTCAAATGGATCACATTCACACTACAAGAAATTTATGAAAAACTTGCATTGGTCCTATAAATACATTACCAAGGTATGAAAACAAAGAGAATAATTTTGAGTATTGTTATGTTGTTCATTTGGTTTTGGAGAAGCCATCATTCTCTTAGAGATATTTGAGCATTCATAACTAGTGTTGTTATTCTTACCTCTTAAGAAGTTAAATCATCAAGTCTTCACCATTGTATTTCCATTGTTATAAGAAAGAGAGATTTATATTTGGGGGGCTTAAGATCCATCGCTAGGAGGAAGAGCGGACCCATAAGTTCCCATACTTCTCCTAGGTTTTATCAATTCAAAGACCATTCCTATTGGTAGTTATTTATTTTTCTCATTTGCAATTTTTTATCTGAAGTTCTATACACACTTAGTTTTTTATTTATTTCTTTGTCATCTATTTTTCTATTTCCTTTATGGTTGATCCATTAATCAACTAACCAACATTTGTATTGTTTTATTGGCCTAATAAGGAAACTAAGTGGATTTGTTTTGCTCACCCAAGTGGAAAATCAAGCCTAACAATGACCTCCACATGCTCCACTATGAGATTCTTCAAAGAAGACTCTGCTTCTTCGTGAGTGACGCAATGACATAAAATCAAATATACACCATGATGTTTTAATTGGTGACAAATGGGTCATCGATCTTCTCATGAATAATGCAAGGGGAACTTTAGGGTATGGAGATACCAAAGAATTTATACATACCAAGGATAAAAGGAATATATTAGTAAGATGGATTCTTCTATGAACGAGTCCTCAAAAGGTTCTTCTTTATCTTCTCTCAGAAACTCTGACATCAATTCCACAAAACAAGTGAATTTTTGGACTTTGTCGAAGCGAAGTCTAAGTCGAAATATTATAAAATCACAATCGATTTGTTGTATTTCCCACTGATGATACAACTAATTAAATCTTACTAGAAATGATTAACGTCTGCAAGAAATTAGTTTTACGGAAGAGGATCTAATGTCGAAGCCTTTGGATGGCATGAACAGTTGCCAAAGCCATATTTTCAACATGTGAGTATCACAACTCAACATCTACCAAACCATGAATAAATGATTTTCTTGATGAGAAAATCATCTTCGTGTACTAAAACCATACCTACATTTGACTCATATGCCGCTAGGTATAAAAAGAAGTCATGAGCAATGTTGTTTTTCAACGAAATTTCACCAATTTGGCTAAATTTTAATTTTTGTCCCGAAGAAAGATGTTTTGAAGTTGGTAGGAAGAGATCCACTGGAAGGAGGGAATTAAGGCATCCTCCATCATCCATCAAGAGGGGTAGAAAAACTCCAAATATTTGGAAGGAATTCTATCAACATATTGTAAGGACCACACCAAGGTATGAATTTTTCATGCACCAGATGGAATCGCACATGACAAAGACTTTTTGAATAATATCGAATAATTGAGACTACTGAAAAATCACCAATGGGGTAAAATGGAAACCAAGGTACCACACAAATCCCTATGTGCAATGATTGTTGTTGACGTCGGACACAAGGGAAACCGCTCATTCAATAAACAATTATGGATTTTCATCTGTTGAGCGCAAGGTCACCTATCAATAGTGGAAATAGGCCCAGGGTGCAACTCTAGGTCACACTCTTAGAGAAATGTATCCGAGTTGATAAGAGTAGACATGCCAACAAGAATCCAATGAATACCTTCTATACTAACATGAGTGAGATACAAAGATACTTGTGATAATGAGATGTACTTGAAGGAATCAGGGAGGCTGACTTGAAAGGTCAGAGACTTGTTGCAGAAAGGAAGAATTGGGCTGAAAATTACCTTGAACAAATGGTTTCATGACACATTATGTGACATACGAAGTATGGATTATAAATTGGGATACATTTTTTATACAAGAGGCATCCAAAAAAACTCCATATGGTTGGAAGAATAACCAATTGAAGGCGATTATGCTCAACATTGAGAAAAAAGTCTCCTAAAGCCATACTTAACCCATAATATTGAGACACTGACTCAAAGATGTTTATTTTCTCAAGGGAGAAAACACTGGTGTTATCACCGAAATTTCGTCCGCAAATGCTTACAAGAATTCAGCATCGTCAAAGAGTTATGAAGTCATCCATGGACCTGAATTAACACAAAAGCATTCATAAAGGGTCAAAAACTATAAAAAATAGTGAAAAATTGAAGGGCGCTATGAAGACACTAGGCGCGCATGCACATGCACGAAACAAAAATGCAAGATTCGCGCACATGTGCACGATGCGTGACTGTTGTCACAAAAATCCACGCACCTGAGAAACAACGCATTTATGAGAGTGGTTTGCCTCCCACCCACTTCCGGTTCAGCTTCCAAGTTGATTTGACACTCAACTCTGGACTGGATTCGACTGGATGGTTGGTCAAAGACCTAAAAATGCCCTAATTAGCCTCTTTACACACTACAAACTAGTTGAACAATAGCTCAAAGGAATGCTATAAAAAGGCCATGGATACACTTCATTTTTCAAGGAATTCAAAGAAAAGTTATGCTGGCATTATTCTCTTCAGGACTCTTCTATCCTTGCCAAGAGTATACTTGCATCATTGCATTTGGCAAACCATCTCACCCCTTGAGTGGATTAGCAAAGAATTCTTTCACCATTTTCATTTTCATTTTCAAAGTTGTAAGAAGAGCTTACTTGTGGGGGTCCAAGAGCCCTCCCTTGGAGGAACAAGGGACTCATAGCCCCCTTGCTTCTCGGTGTTTTCTTTCACTAATATCAGCCTTATTATTGGTGACATGGGTCTCATTGTTCCTTTTGTCCTTATGTCCCTATGTTTATAAATTTAGTTGTTATTTTATTTCTTACTTTAATTCTTAGTTGTTGTTTTATATTTCTTTTTCTTACCCTTTTCCTTGCAGCTGTCCTGCTTAGCAAACCCAATTGAGCTTGCAAGCACCTCTATTTTTCTCACTAAGGTGATGAAAGAGGTGCAACAGATTGGCGACTCCACCGGGGAAAGGTATCAATTTCCTACCCCATTTGGGTTTTTCTAGCTCTTCTTTTGGTTTATTTAACTTACAGGTGCACTAACCGGCCTAAGCCGACCTGCCAATCATCAAATTCCAAGGTGAATTGAGAGAATTCCATTCGTAATTTTCATTCATGGCAATGTGTCACCTGTGCGCAGGTTTTTAGGCCCACAGATGCGCATCGTGCGCACATGTGCTTAAGTCACAGTTTTTTTCTGTGCACGTGCACTTATTGACTTTTCTCTGTCTACGCACATGCACTTTGTGCGCCTCTGTCTCCACTGAGACCCGCGCATCTGTGGCAAAATTCACATTGTAAATTTGTTTAGATGTGGGGAAGGCCATTTTCCTTCTTACAAATTATTTCAAGCATGTTTTAAAGCTGCACCACACTTAGTCCCCTCATCATATAAAGGGGTTAGTCAAAACACATAGGCACTTAAGGGGTTAAAATCAATTTCCTCTTTTGCTTTCATTTTCGCCACATGGATGGCTTGTTTTGACTCACAATATAAGTTGGAAATCATTTTTAATCACATTTAACTTACATTGGGACTAGAAGTTGGATAAAAATCACTTAGTATGCTCTTCTCTCGCACGTCCAAGCGATCTTGAGAATCAGAAAAAGATTGTGAAACGATTTCATCTCCCTTAAGAACATTAAAACCTTTAGGAGAGGACATCAACCCTTCTTGGGACTCCTCTTAGTTTATTTTTTCAAACACATCTTAATATTGTAACAGGCCCATACATTCCCACATGCTACAAATATAGGATAGTGTTGAAAATTTGCTTTCTTAGATCAAATCACTAGGGAAGTTTAAAGGTTTTGTAATGGACCCATACATGCCCACATGATCAATCTAGGATAGTTTCAAAGATTTTCTTAGATCACATCACAATAGGGAGTTAAAGGGATAGTAAGGGACCCACATGTCCACATGATAGCTTCCTAGGGACTTTTGAATTACGCAAGGTTGTACCAAAGGCACTTAGTTAATTAGGTAATCAACACTTGTAAGGACGAAGGAAGTCCACACGCAACAAGGTGACACCTAATTCACTAAAAATTGGCACACTTTCACTTACACACAAAAGTCACTTATCACTCACATAGCTTCTTCTTGAAACGTGGAGGTCAAAGTA
>SNQJ01S0023851.1:126016-150901 GCA_010110895.2 Picea sitchensis | reverse complement strand
TTTTTTAGTCTAGGTAGGATTTCGGGGATAGGCATCCAAATAACTCCCCGTTATCTGGTTCTCACATTGTCAAAACCATAGAAGTTGTCAAATAGGGAACTGAAAATCCTCTAAGTCAAGTGTTCCTAACACCATAAGGCAGGGAGATACCCATGAAGGGTTGAAGGCCAAGGTTCGGTTGTTCTGTGCATCCCCCCTTGAGGCACCCACCTCTTGGACGGGATCCAGCCCGTGACCCATTTCTTAGGCCGAAAAGCTAAATGTCGCACTTTGACCGAGGTACCTAGTGACTAAATTTTAGGACATCTACCCAGGTGGCAATTGTAGGCTGCAATTGCACCTTGATTGGATTTTGTGTGGCTATTGGGAAATATCACCAGCTCTTTCGGGATATGCCCCCTTTACCCCTCATTATAACCAATTGTTTCATCCTTCACTAGTTTCTCTTCCGGTGACTTCAGACCCCACTGTTGAGTACTATTGGAAGGTCCAGTGCTATTTGAGAGGAAGGACGTTACATCATCTAGGACATGAGAATTTGTTTTCTTTTGATTCCCACGTGGAAAAAACCCACTTATCCACATATATGCTTCTTTTTCAAAACATTTTATGTATGATGCACTTCTGACTACATTTTGATTTAGATATATATATTGTGTAAAGTTCAAAATTTGCAACACAAAGGCTCTTGTTTCTTTGTTACTCTTACCACCATTTGCACACATTCACTCAGCTAGTCGGACATCATAGGAGACCCACAGAATCCTCGTCGTTCATGACGCTTGCTAAACCTCCCTCCTATCTTAGGGGGAGTGTCTGGTCTTGCCCACTCATCGACACCACCTTCACGCACTCCTATGAGTGCTACTATTTTAGGATCAACTTTGCTTGGTTCCACATTACTTGGGTCCACTTCCCAAGGTCCTCCGTCCACTCCCTCTCCTTTACACGGAAGCGGGGGACCAAATTCCTCTCAAGGGGGAAGTACCAACCCACCTAGCCCCCCTCAAGGGTCAGGTTCACAACACACTCACACCATGGCTAGAGATAACCCTCTGCCCCCACTACAGATGCCATATTTGGCCTCTCTCAACAGACCAGATCTAAGCAAACTCACCAATGATCCTATATTGCATGCCCCCACATGGCCTGCAATTCCCACCAAACTGCCTTTAGACATACCCAAGTTTGAAGGAAAGGCAGGAGATGACCTTGCCAACCATGTCATGACCTTTCACCTATGGTGCTCTTCCAATAGCATTATGGATGATTCCATCAGACTGCAATTATTTCAACTCACACTCATTGGCCCATTGGCCAAATGGTGCGTAGAGGAAAAATCAGGGTCCCATGCGACTTTCGAGTCCTTGGCCAAATCATTCTTGACCTTCTTCCAATTACCAATATGCCACGAAAATGGTCTGGAATTACTCTCTAATTTCAAACAAACCTCAGCCACACATATCGCTGATCACATTCACGAGTGGCATAGGTGACGTAGTTTGTGCAAAGCAAAAACCACCAAGCAACAATGTCTTGACTAGTTTCTTAGATCACTTGTCTCTCTCTTCGGTAAGGATGTAGCTTCCACCGTCCCTTAATCTGAAGAAGAAGCCATCAGTAAGGCTCAATAGTATGACCTCATCTATGCATAGTCAGGGTACTTATACACTATACTTCCTGATCTCCCAAAACCTGTGCCATTTGGCCAAGACAAACCTGGGATGTCTCACTCAGCAGACGGATTGATTGGTAACACCACTCACCACGGTCGACAACCCCAACAACCACTAATGTATGGAACACCTCAATACCCACCGGCATATGGGGGAACTTCTTATTACCCCCCACCCCCTTATCAACAACCATACCCTGTTGTTATGCCTCCACCCATCAATGGGCCACCACCGGCACCCCCCATACATCCACCTATTCAAACGAGTTCTGGTACCCCCTCTACCTCAGCTTATAGTACTAGCGAAATAACCATGCCTTCCTATTTACCTTACAGATCGTTACCCCCACAGAATCCGTACTTTCCATTTCCTAGTCCCCCACAACCCATGGCTCCCCCACATCCTCATGCTGGGGTGAATTTTGTTCAACCCTCTCCCGTTCAGCAATATCAAAATTTCGAACAGCTGAATACGGAAAATACGACCCATCCATCGAACAATGCCAAAAATAAAGGATGAAACAGGAACAAAAACAACCCAGGTCAAGGCGGGAATCAACCCCAACAGAACCAACCCACCGGGGGCAACCAGAACCAAGGGAATCAGAACCCCCAAGGGAAAAATAATAATAGGCGTCAAGGGAGAAATAGCAATATTGTTAAAACCAACTTCTCTTGTGTCCTTTGTGGTGAGTTCGGCCATTACACTCATCATTTCCCCCAAATCACTGATTTCAAATGGTTGAAAGACTCAGGTAGTCTACCCCATCCTCCCGCACCGCCTGCCCCTTAGCAGGCACCACAATAATACGTGCAAAAAACCCCCCTGTCGTGCTGCAGAATCCTATTCCACACCAAGGTGTGATAAATACCCAATAGGACACGCAACATCCCCCACCTTAGGTGGGATAGTACCTCAACCCAAACAATCCACCACATCGCACGATCCTTGTCACTAGTGAGGAAGAAATCCTTCTGCAAACACATAATCGTCAGTATCATGCACCCACTGAGTCTCCTCCCATCCCTCCAGAGACAAACCCTACACCGACAGGACCCCCATTGGTGATCCCTCGCCCTAAAATAGAGCCACCTCTTCACATCCCTCGCATCCCATTACGCAGGAATGTCCACAACCCACAGGCTAGGGAAACTCACAATTACAATTTGGTTGACGACTTAGCACAATCTCCGGCTGCCATGTCAGTCTTGGAAGTCCTCCAAACTTGTCCCACTCAACGGAAATCATTAATTTCTACCTTGGGGGAAATTGACCCCGTAGATACTTGACTCGTTACCTTTGATCTCGACAGCGGGGAACCTTGCCTTCCCACCTTGATCGCTTTTAAAATCCCAATAAAAATATGGAACATCATAGTTCATCGGTGTATCATTGATGAAGGTGCATCTACATGCATTATGTCCAAATCTATATGGCAGAAACTTGGTTCCCCCGAAATCATACCCTCTGCCATCACCTTACAAGCTTATGATGGATGATCATTGTCTCCTGAAGGGCTCTTCCAAAATGTCCCTTTCAAACTCGGGGGCAAGACTATTCTCATCGACATTGAAGTTATCGACACCCCACTCGATTATAATATCCTGTTCGGGCGTAGCTACATGTACGCTATGAAGGTAGTTGCCTCTTCTATGTTTCGAACAATGATGTTCCCCCACAATGAGAAGATCGTTACCATTGACCAAGTCTCACATTACGAGCCTAACCCATCTGCCAACATCGATAACATTCTTCCTCTCATCCACACGAGTCATGACGCATACCCACTCGTCGAGATGGGCCCTGGAATTTTCAAAGATCCATCATTGTTAGGAACTTACCATGGAGCACCTCCACTCCTTCATCCTTCCAATCAAGTATGCGTCGTGTCATCTAATGGAACGCACACAAAGGATACCCTTTCACCTACAGAGGCTTCTATCATATCTGACGTCCCACTAGTCGCAGAACCTCCCCCTCAAGAGCCTCCTGCGAACTCGTCGACCCCACTAGTCCATGATTTCACCTCTCCCCAAGGACATATCCCCGTTTGGGAGACAGTTCCCCAAGCCATCACCCAAATCCCCTTCTTTTACCCTCCACCGGGCATCGAATCTTTCCAGGTAGCCGCAACGCTTACCCTACCTTATATGGTGTTAGCAATTCCAGTTTGGTATTTACATCCACCAGAGTTGGTCCCTCGACCATCCCTTCCCCCCCAAATAGAAGGAATCCCAATGACGATTCCCATACTTACTCCCACCATACCCTCTACACCCCCACTCACTAACCCCCCTGGCACAACTGGGGGCAGGAGAAAGAAGAAGGAGCCCACAGCTCCACTTCCTCCGCACATCCAACCTCCTTGCGCACTATGTGAGAAATATGGACACCAAACCAACAACTGCAAATCTCTACCAGAGTTACAAAATTTGATTCCACTCAATCAAACTCCCCCAACACTCGCCACTATCGCCAATATTTCCGCTACCACCCCCCATTCAAGTAGTAAAAGGTTTCACACCAAATTCACTTGCGCTATATGTTCAGAATATGGCCACTATACCCACCATTGCCCAACATTGCCACGCTTTTGGCAGACATTAGCCGCAGTATGCCAAAGCTTCCAATGCAACCCCAGTCCAGCTACATCATCCTTACCAACAATCACCGACATCCGTTATGTCACAACTTCAGTCAATGAACGTATGAGATGCCCTTGCTCTCTATGTGAATCATTAGATCATTTTACATACCAGTGTCCTATGATCATTCAATACAGGCAATGCCAATTGACCCTACTTCAAAAACCCATAGAGTCGATAGTTGACCTTACCTCGTCACTAGAGGTTCTTCATGTCATTTCTCCCGAACCCGAGGCCCTTCCAATTCCTCCATGGTTCTTAGATGACTTATCTGAGGATTCACCCCCCAACCCCCCGAACTCTCCCACTCATTCCCCTACGGAAATATTACACCCAACTACCATGGGTACTCCTCAGTACTTCAATATTTGGTTTATGTCAAGCGAACCATCGCCAACTCCTTGCATCGGTCCCCCTGCTTCTTCATCACTAGGGGGTAGCCACACAACCACAATCACCGATATCACTCTTCATAATCTCTTGTATTCCTGTCACTTCCACTGTGACAAAGAAATACTTGAAGAGTTAAACAACCCGGACTACCCACGGGATGTGCTACACCACCGCGCACTCTTCTCTCCACAGGAAGCCTCCACACCTCCTAACCAACACCCTATCTACGCAATCGAAACCAAGGATTTTATCCCATCAGGGCCTATCGACTGGTTCAAGAACCCCATTCCTACCCCTGATGCTTTTGAAGAAGGCAACATGGCCAACATTTCCATGACCATTAAAATCGACATTTCCATAAAAAAATGGTGCCGTCGAGGAAATCACCATTGGATCTGCTTGCACTCCTCAAGAAATCACCACCTATAAATCCCTCTTCCAGGAATATTGGGATATTTTTGCCTGGTCATATATGGAAATGCCTGGCCTCGACACTTCTATCGTTGAACATCACATCGACACCTAGCCCGACATTACACCAGTTCATAAAAAACAACGAACGCTACACCCATCCAAAGCAGCGGCCATCAAAGCCGAAATTGATAAATTACGCGCTACCGGGTTCATTTACCCCATCGCCTATACATCATGGGTTTCCAACCCTGTACCCGTTAACAAAAAGCAGGGCACTATCCGCGTCTGCATAGACTTTTGTGATCTCAATCATGCATGTCCCAAAGTCAACTTTCCAACGCCTTTCATCGATCAAATTATCGACAATTGCACAGGCCATGAGGCTCTATCCTTCATGGATAGTTTCTCTGTTTATAATCAAATTCAAATTCACCCAGCTGATCAGTATAAAACCGCATTCACTACCCCTTGGGGTACTTTTTCATATCGTGTCATGCCTTTTGGCATAAAGAATGCCGGTGCAACTTTCCAATGGGCTATGACATACATATTTCACGATCTGGCTCATATCATCCATGCATACTTGGATGACCTTACAGCTCGATCTAAGAAATGCACTCAACATATCAATGATTTACAAATCATCTTCCAACGGTGTCGTCAGTACAACATCTGCTTGAATCCCCTCAAGTGCATGTTCTACATCAACGTGGGGTGCCTCCTCGGATTCATTGTTTCCCAAAACGGTATTACCGTGGACCCCCTCAAAGTCCAAACTATCACCAAAATTCCACCTCCCCGAAATTTACGTCAACTTCAGAGCCTACAAGGCAAGGCTAACTTTCTACGACGATTTGTCCCATACTACACCATTCGCGCACACGGTTTCCTTCGCTTACTACGTCACAACATCCCATTTCATTGGGACCAACATGCCCAACAGTCATTTGATGATCTTAAACTGGCACTCTCTAACACCCCTTTAATTAGTGCACCTGACTACAATCATGACTATATCCTCTACATATCAGCATCAGCTGTGTCAGTAGCAAGAGTTCTCGTTCAGCTAGGTGATGACAATCGTGAGCATGCCATTTATTATGTTAGTAAAAACCTTTTAGGGCCACCCTTGAAGTATAAATGAAGAGAAACTAGTTCTTGTAGTCGTCCTCACAGTCCAGAAACTGCGTCACTACATCCTGCTTCACACAACTAAGGTTGTCGTAGATTCCAACCCTATGAAATACTTGCTCAATCGTCGACAAATTAACGAAAAATTTGCTTGATGGATCGTTATCCTTCAGGAGTACGATCTTTAATTCTCAACACCCAAGAGCAAGAAAGCCCTCATTCTCACCGAACTTGTCACAGCCCTCCCCTCTGACACCACCAGTGCCCCCATCAATATCGACTTTCCTGACGAACATCTCTTTTACATCACTTCGGATGATCCTTGGTAAGATGACCTCCTCGTCTACCTCCAAACTCAAAAGTTCGGTAACCACCTTTCATGAGATGATCGTCGTCGTATTCGCCACAAGGCCCCCCGCTACCTCCTCATCGGAGACATCCTATACCGGTGAGGAGTCAACACCCTTCTTTGTCGATTCCTGACCATTGACGAGGCCGATAGAGTCTTGAACAACTGCCACAGCGGCGCATGTGGGGGCCATCTTTCTAGAATATCCACTACTTAGAATATTATCCACGCAGGTTACTTTTGGCCTACCTTGTTTCACGATTGCATTCACATCTTCTAACGATGTGAGCAGTGTCATCTTTACGCCAACAAAGCTCGAGCACCACCTGCTCTTCTTCATCTAGTCATCACTGCTGGCCCTTTTTGTAAATGGAGCATCGACTTCATGACTTGTAATCCCCCCTCTAGCAATGGTCACAAATACATTGTTGTCACAGTAGATTACTTCACTAAATGGGCAGAAGCTATGCCCACCTTCAACAACACCGTTGACACTACAACACGTTTTTTCTTTAACCACGTCATATCTTGCTTTGGAGTACTGCTCCAACTTGTTTTTGATCACGGGAAACACTTCGAGAATGATATTTTCGTCGAACTCTCATCTCAGTTAGGATTCTCTCACAAGTTTGATCATCATATTACACTCAGTCTAACGGACAGGTCGAAGCAGTTAACAAGGTCCTCAAGACCATGTTATAGCGCACGGTTAATAAACATAAGACCAATTGGCATCATATGTTATTTTCCGCGCTATGGGCTTACCGTACGGCTATGAAAATAGCTACTGGTTTCACACCATTTCATCTAGTCCATGGGGTTGAGGCCACTCTTCCCATCGAGTGTGAAATTCCCACCCTATGCACCGTAATTGAGCTATTACCCGACACTGCTCCAATGGAGCAGCACTTGCTGAACTTAGAGTCTCTGGATGAAGATCGTCGATCTTCATTACAGAACAATGAGGCAGCTAAAAAATGATCAAAGGCTACCTTTGATCGACATGTCAACCTTCGTTCATTTCGCGAAGGCGACCTAGTCCTGGCTTATGATATCGCTCATGATACCTTTGGCCATGGAAAATTCGAGTCACTATGGCATGGCCCATACATTATCCAACATTGTCTCGCCAAAGGCGCCTACATCCTGGCCTCCCCCGAAGGCCTCTCTCTCAAAGAACCCGTCAATGGGTTATACTTAAAGAAATTTTATGCTTAACACGTAGTCATTATACTTTAGGTTCTTTCTTTTATAGTGTTTTTAATCTTTTTTCCATCCCTCGCATCTAAACTATCATTTGTGTTATTGACAGATGCTTCCTCCACTGGCCTACCACATTGGTTACGCTGACGGTGCCAGCCATTGGACACAAAATCTCGCTTCGGCCACTTGGGCTCTCTACAACCCCTCACATGAAATGCTCCATTCGAGCGGCATATGTTTGGGTTCAACGACCAACAACCAAGCCGAATACACTGCCGTCATTGGCCTCCTGGCCAATGCCCAACATCATAGTATTCGTCACCTTAGCGTCTTTCTTGACTCTCAACTAGTCGTTCTCCAGCTCAACAATGTGTACCATGTACGCGATCCTTGCCTCTTTCGCAAGTACCTGGAATTTAGACTTTTATCTTGACATTTTGATTCCATTACATTTACACATATTCCAAGACAATTGAATCAAATTACAGATAACCTAGCTAATATTGTGTTAGACTGGCATATATCTCATCAAGCTACCTCTACACATACATAAACATATCAAAAACCTGTCACAACAGATATAGATTAGACATCATCAATACATTAACAAAACACATGTAAACACCACATAGATCTCAAAATGTATACTCATGTATATATCGAAAGGTCCACAGTGCCATCCAAATGTTTACATACAAAAATACAAGTATTCGCAGGCCAGTGAAGCACCTCGGTATAAAATGGGCTCACCAGCCTATATACAAAAATACATCAATACATAGAGCACCACTGCCTGCCCCTCCCTCAGGAAGTGGTTTCCCACCACTGCCTTCCCCTCCCTCAAGTGGTGGTTTCCCACCCCCTACAGGTCCCTCCTTCCCCGGAGGTAGTCGTCCAGTCATCGCAACACCAGCTACTATTTCTCGTCGTACCACAGCCCGCCATGATGGCAGAATCTCCACACACTGCTCCAGGATGCCCTCATCCTGGATGCACGACCACATGCCCTCAGGAACACCCTGTAACATCGCCTCCAGGTGACAACGTATGTCCTCAAAATCTACTCTGGCATCCATCGGAGGAGCATGTGATGGCCCAGCACCAGGGTCATCAAACAAACATCTCCTCATTGCTCTCTCTAGATCGGCTGGTCGCGCCATGACATCCTCACACCGACGTCTCTCTCCAACAAATGACCCTCCCCACGGCGGTCTCTCTGGCTCCTGACAAGATGATGCTCTCCACAACTCCACCTCACGCCCGCGAGGTGCCACATATGCACATACAAACAAGCAACAAATAGTATCAGTATCTATATCATATACATATGTCATGCTATCTCAAACAAAAAACATATGTATCAACATCACCGACATACCTCGATGGTCAAACACCTCCACTGGAGGTAGCACCATTTCCGAATCCTCTCGGAAGTCAACCTTAGCATAGGGGTACTATAATATCACCTACGGCATCTGCCGCCACACCTGCGCCACCTCAACAGTAAAGAAGTGGTCGCCCTCGCCACCACCATGGCGAAGTAAAATAGTTGACCACCACTTTAGTTGCGGCTCTCGCGCCCCAGGCGCACCCAATAAAATCCTCGGGTGCAACATAGGCACCCTCTCCAAAAACCAGGCGACCAGGATGGACCCTAAGGCAAACTCTCCAGTATCCGTGCACCAACAGTGGTCTAGCTACCCTACCATCCTAGCATGTAGCGTAAGCCCCCAGGCGAAGCTCTCACCGACCAACACTCTCTCCGTCACAATCAATTGGCCACCACTGATCCGTTGCATCGCCAGTGACCCATAAACTCTCACAATCATCGCTACTATGTAGGGATGCGCTAGGGCATCCATCGCCCCAATTCTCACGATAGTGCCCGACATAAAGTTCGGCCCCAAACAATATCTCTGGCCAACCATCGCTAGCGTCACATCCCTCGGTAACACCGGCTCCGCCAGTAGGGGCGTTCCCTGAAACGGGAGCCCAGTCAAAAAGTACACATCCTCCATCGCAGTGAAGGCAATCTTCTCTCCCCACACTATGAAGCAATGCAGGTCCAGACTCCACATCCAGATAAGAAACTGCAGGAGATACTCCTGCACTTGTATCAACGGGTACTCAAAGAACTTCAGCAGCCCACAGGCTGCCAAAGTCGCACGTACACCTGGCTCCTCAATAGCCACGGTGTCTCATAACTGGGACCAATCCTGCTCTCGCCAACCAACCGGCATCGTGCACAAAGCTCACCTGCAACCACATAAAATAGTCCTCAGTCAGCCAAATGGACCATCAACAACATCAAAAAGATAATTTTTACACCCGTCATCCTTGCCTCCAAGGCGCGACTATTTAACCCACAGGCGTGCACATGTGCGCACCTATTCACTCCACAGGTGCGCACGTATGCATTCCTGTTCACTACATAGGCACACTCTCAAGCGCGCCTGTCCATCCGTCAGGCGCGCACGTGTGCGCGCCTGCTCAACTTACAGGCTTTCTCTAGAGCATGCTTGTCCAATACACAGCCGCGCACACATGCGCAGTTGTACAACCGACAGACACGCACATAGTCCACGCCCTTTTCCCTCTTACCGATTCCCCCATGCATGTCTATCCGGTGGGCAGGCGCGCATGTGTGCGCGCCTACTGTCGGATCGCCCGCGCACGTGGGGTCCACACTCATCAAACCCTCTATATGGCCCTCCGTACATCCCCTTCCCAAAAAATGAAACTCTACTTCTATGCAGGATGATCAGACCACTAACCTGAAGCTCGTTGGTCCTCGATCGACTGCCTCGTCCTCCTAGAATCTCCAAATCTCCTATGAATACTTCTTGTCCAGTCACTATAGCAGCAAGTACAAATTAGGTGGCAATGTGGGCCCTACAACTATATATAGGCCTTTTTGCCAGAACTTCCACTCACTATTCCGGGAGCTCTGGGCGTCCATTTCTCGATCCATCTTTAGCCACAGGATCAGCATCCCGTCATCTACATCATGACCATCCCTGGGCCTCTTTTCATCCTGAGCCCCTGGGACGCCATTTTTCATACCATGACTAGGTACGCATGCACATATTCAAAATTATCAAATACATGCTCAAATATTCGATTCTCTTCAGATATTGTTCACGTCAGGTATTTGGTTTTCATGTGTGCAAGTACTTGGTCATCATATATCAACACAACCCCTTTAGGTATATACTCAGCACTGGCATGTAGTCATTCCCTCTGAATCTCACTTACATTTCTAGTCACACCCTCTGCCATTTTCCTCTAGGATTCCCATTTCCGACTCTGTAGTACCAACACCTCCATTTGCATCTTCAGTACTGTCACCCAGTAGCACTCTTACCCACATGAGTTGTCCCCTTCATAGCACCCTTTTGCGCTTTTGACACTCATGTTGTTTTTCAAAACCCTTTAGGGATGGGAGTCCTGATAGTCTTACATCATGTCGCGAATCAACCACATACTCCTTCTCCTCATTTTTCTAGCATTCCCAACGGGCTCCCAGATTATCTCTTCACGGTTCTATTTTTGGACTGCACCTTCGTAGTATCATGAACCCTCCATTTCATCCACAATCAGTTTGTCCATCTGCAAATTTCCCTTCATTTCACTTACCTCATACAGAAACCCACCCATGGGGCCCCCACCCTCCACCAGTTCTCCAAGCAAATTGTGCCCTACCCGGGCCAACCATATCACATTGGGGCACCCGTTTTTGTATTTGTACACTTATCCCAAAATTATTCTTTATTTATTGTACAAACGCCTTTGTTTCCAGCAGTTACATTACCTTTTTTTCATCACCTTTGGCGACCTTCTTCCCTTTTCTGGAAAAACGCAACCCATGTCACCCTTGGTTGGGGTACTACTTATCATTTACCCTTGACGACATCATCCATATCTTCAGAGTACCCCACAAGCCACTTATCTCTACCCTCTAAGTTTATTCACTTTGTCCCACCTCTGGCACAACCTATCCCCTGTCTTGCTATCCCCCTGACACTCGACCTCGTTGAACGGTTGCAACCACTTTTATCTCACATATACTCCAACCAAGGGCAGTCTTGAGTCTTCCTACATCTTGACTTTGTCCATGTACCTCCTCCACTTCCTAACCTCACCTATTAGTTTTAATGAAGCCATTTTCTTCTGGGAGTCGCGTCCCCCTTTTTGTCGACATCAGCACAGTTTTCCAGAAGGGCGACAGTATCTTGATTCTCATTACCCATCCAATGAGAGATCTCAGATGGCACAAGTAGAAACATAATTTCTCCCTGCTATCGTTGACCCCCATAACATTCAACATCAACACTTTTTCATGTTACGGTGGGTCTTACTTTGCAACTATTGCAGTTAGTTCTTTTACTTGCCGAAGGCCTCTGAACTTGGTTGGGCTATCAATGCCCACAAAATCCGTGATACTTCTTACAGTTGTCACTGCCTACTATTCAGAGTATGTTCATCTGCAGAATTGTCTTTTGCCTTTATCACGACTACCCCCAAGGGTGTTGCAGTTGTCTACACCAACACTTCATTCCTATTTTTTTGAGTTACATGACACGAGCATGGGGCATGCCCGCCTCGTTTGTACATAGTTTATTTTTTACACACCTCATGGAAGGTTGGGTTCTACCGGTTCTACTCATAGTCCCCTTGCTTCTCGGTGTTTTCTTTCACTAATATCAGCCTTATCATTGGTGACATGGGTCTCATTTTTCTTTTTGTCCTTATGTCCCTATGTTTATAAATTTAGTTGTTATTTTATTTCTTAGTTTAATTCTTAGTTGTTGTTTTATATTTCTTTTTCTAACCCTTTTCCTTGCAGTTGTCTTGCTCAACAAACCCAACTGAGCTTGCAAGCACCTCTATTTTTCTCACTAAGGTGACGAAAGAGGCACAACAACTGGTACCAAGAAAAGAGATAGACATTTTCCCCCTTCTTTTTATTTTATTTTTATTTTTTTTGTCTTTTTCATATTATTAGATCTTAAAAAGGAATAAAATAATTCTATAGTATAGTGGAGGAAATACCAGGGCTCAAGGTCTCACAAACAGTAAGATGAGACTCAAGAGGAAACACCAAATTACTCAGGCCAAGAGGGGAATGCAAAGTCTCACATTCCCCCATTAGATACAACACCTGATCAATTGTTGAGACCTTGTCTCGAGAAGGTGAACATAACTGTAAATATCCTTTCTCAAAAGAAATTGTGAACCAAGGATAAGATGCCATATAATTCACCCATGGCAGGGAAGAGTCTACTCGAACACTAGGAACACACAAAGGGGAAAATTGAGATGAAATCAAACTAGGATGGTGATTATCAGATGAAAGTATATCAATAGTGACAATGCTTATGTTGTAAGGGAAATGCATCACATGAACGATCATATACACCACAACCTTCATCGCTTAAACATAATCACTCTGAAGAATCATATTGAAGTCTAAAGGGCTTGGCACCACTAACAAATCGATTAGGCTAGTCTTCCCACCTAAAGTGATAGGAAACTGAGGAAGAATCCCCTAAAACGCAATAGGTTTTCTATCGAAATCCAACAACTCACTAGTAGCTGACACAAGCTTGGGAGAACCCAAATATTTCCAAGTCGAGGAGGATAATATACTTGCATAAGATCCTTCATCTACAATACATAAATGAATTCCTTTCAACATATATTAAACCAGAACCGTTATCTGGAATGGTGCAGAATAAGGAAGGAAATGCTCTATAAGATCATTAAAATCAAAGGAAACCATCCTAGGACTTGGAGGGGGTGTACTCAAAGAGAGTGGAATTGCCCCTTGTTCATAAGGTATTGAACTAGAAATGTTAAATAAATAGTCAAAATATGCATCAATACCTGAAAGGGGAGTGGGATCGACTGAATATTATGTCGGCTCGGCCACTTTGGAAGTTTCGTCACTCTCCAAGAGAATACTAGGATTGAATAAATATTTCATCGTCTCAACCACTCGTTGAATAGGATGCAAGACAACATCGTCAAGAGACACATCGCTCCCCAAAATGAGAGTAGTATCAGCTGAAGATTGCATCGGCACGACCACTTCATCAAAAAATGATTGAATAGATTGTTGGGAAACCAAAGATGACTCAAAATTAGAAGGGCCTTCAAACAAGGACCACACTCTTTGTATCACATGAATCTTAGAGAAAATATGAGTAATTTGGTCTCCCTCACAAATATTACAAGGGAACTTGGGATTATATACTATATGTAACACCCATGTTTTTCCCAACTTGTAATTAATCATTAACTAGGATTATCATGTTGTGGCATGGGAACGATGTAAATGTATTATTGTTTGAATTGCCAATAACTATCTGTGAAGGTGAATCCTTGAAATTACTATCCATGATATCACTAGAGGAAAGAATGTGAAAACTATAAGAGAGGGTTCATTGTGTCAAATGAAACCAAATTTCCCTTTGATGAGGATAATAAACCATCAACCACCCCCATGAATGGAAGCATGGTATAGCTACAGAAGGTCATCCCAAAGTACCACAGGGTCCTGCAGACCCAGACTGGCCCAAGTTTTCCTTCTGAAAAAAGGAATAGGATAGGAGGGATGTGCGTGCAAGGCACGTAAGAGAATAAAAAAAAGAGTGAAGAATGCAAGAAATTGTCTAGTTGATAAAAATAGAAGTCTGCAAGCTTGATGTTGAGGAAGCATATAATAAACCTTGTTGAGGTCGTGACAGAGGAAAACAAATCTATAATAGTATGCAGAAAACGAGACCTGAGTAGAAGGTCGTGAGCTTGATGCTAAGGAAGTATCTGATAAACCTCGCAGAAGATGTGAAAGAGACAGGATCGTTGAGAATTGGCATAAATTCCCTAGTGATATCATGTATTGGCACGAGGGTGGACAAAGCACTAAGAATGAATGCCTTTGAGCCTATGGTTGGGTGGAAAGGCGAACACCCACAATCAGTTATTTGGTTGCAACCTATGATAGATAAGTATTCTCATATCCTAGATAATTAAACTATAACTGTAGATTAAAGTTGAATATCCTATGAATGTTGCAGGGATGTGTATGTTTTCTTGATGATTAGGCTGTATCCATTTATCTTTGCTTGATTGAGTATTTGAGCAATTAAGGAAATATATGGTTTGTATATGTAAATGCTCAAGCCCTGTGGCAGCTCAAGTTAAAACAAAGGAGCTGTGAGTTTATCGACCTTGGGCACAATTTCACGTATGCATGTTGACACTCCCAGTCGTTCTGAGTCTCCTGGAGAATGGATTCTATTAATCTTAGGAGAGGTAGTACATGTATGCATAAAGTCTCTACGAGGAGGGCAGAGACTGAGTACCTCTTAAGTTCTATATTTGATGAATGAGCACAAGGGTGCGCAGAAGATTCTTCTAAGTGCTAAGTGCAAGAGAAATACCACAAAGTTCCTAAATATTCAAAGTTGACGAAACTCAGGAAGGATAATGAGATTCAAGCCTCGAAGGGAATATCCTCTCATTTGGGGAGATGAGCGAACAAGATCTATTTGGGAAAATCTAAGGTATGTCACGACCGTTGGATTTGGAGGAGGAGCATAGGTGTTAACTCCTTGACTCCTTTAGTCTTTGCAAGTTTGGAGAACTTTGGTATTCATCGTAATGGAGAGGGATCCTTAGAAGTCTCAGAGTGACGAAGTTAATCTCGACCGTAGATCTGAGGATGCCTGGGGATTATCCCAAACGTAGGATCTATGATGTGGTCAGCCTAATGTTGACTGCTTCGGAAGGATAGGGGTGTTGTAACGTCAAAACCCCCCGAAGACCGGAGTCGCAAAGCATTGTAGACCATGTATATAAGGATCCTTCGGGACCCCTCTTGACCATTCAATCGTGGGGATGCATGTATCACGTCGAGATCATGTGGGAGCCCACGTGTCGAGTGGTGGAATTTCTAGGTGTGGTGAGCTCATGACATGGTGAGGGGATGTCGGTGACTTGAGGCAGGTGCCATGTGTTTTATTGGAGTATTTTGGGATGACATATGTCCTTCTAGGAGTGGCCCAACAATGGGACCCAAGGGACCCTTGAGTAGAGGTTATGAGCCGTAAATATCTAGGGTTACGTGGATACCCTCAGACTGTCATATCTAGGTTGTGGTCATCTTAACACTGACCTACTACGAGAGAAAGGAGAATTTTACACTATGAATCCCCCAAATGACGAAGATAAGGAGTAGTAGAGGTCGTTAATCCAAGGGTTACGTGGATGTACCTTGGCTGTGAGATTGAAGGGCATGAAATATGATCAGTCTGGAGTGACGTGGCATAGTGATGTTACCAAGGGTGACGTGGACCCAAATTTTGACGTGTCATGTGTCACCTGGATTTGTGTGTATCACATACCCTATAGACCCATTAATACGTGACACGTGTCACCCCCTGATGAGGGAATGTGTCACCCATGGCCCTTCTACGTGTCAGTACCTGATACATGCCCTCCTAGCCAAAGTAATGGGTGAAGTGACCAGAATCTTCGAGAGTCTGAGACATGGAGACTCTGTATTTTTGGAGTGTAGAGTCGGGGATAAACTAAGAGGCCCGAAGGCCAGAGCCACGTGGAGGGATTCCAGGTTTCTTCGGGAGTTTGAGACTCTAGGAAGTCTAGTGTGTAGACACTAAAGAGATGTTCAGTGCCGAAGTGATGAAGCACCAAACATCGATTTCCCACTAAAGTTACTGTTAGAGAGGGTTAATCCAGTCGTTCAATTTCATGATGGATGGACCTTCCTTACGGGAGGTAGGAACCTAGAGATGGTATGAATGAGATGAAGCCGCGGGGGCATCAAGTGGCCCTTAACTAGTGAATTCCCAATGAACTTTGAGAAGCCGTAGGATATAAACCAAGGGTTGGTTTAGATCCTGGTAGTAGTCGTTAGAAGGATATGGGTAAGTAGAATAGAATGAATCATCTCAAAGAGATGATTCAAGATTATTTGATTAAGGAAAAATGAAATTATGATGCCCCACCCCTGAAAAGAGAAATTAGGGGTTGGGTGTATTACAAATCAGTATGAGAGCATGGAAAAAACACTTGGCCTGCTTGGGCTCATGCATGAGTTGTATGAAAATATTTTGGAGGACTTTAAAGGGTAACACCCTATTTTACGCCATTCCTGAGAGGTTTAGTCAAACCTTTACCAAAGAGGGGAATGAAACTTTTTGTTGTTTATAGATGTTTTGGAAGCCTGCATTGTGTGTTGCTAGTGTTTGAAATAAAGAAGCTGAACTCACTGTGCAATTGTACGTGTTGTTGTACAATCATAAGATTTGGTTACCAAGGATAAGGTGATCCTATGGAGAATATTACTTCCAAACATAAAAATTTCTGCATAAATTCCCTGAGTGGAAGGATGTAGATTAAGATACAGTTGGGATTTTACCCAACAAAATTGAATCATGCTAGTTTGTGGCCAAGGAAGACTATTGGTTCTTTTCAGAAATGATAGTCGATCCTACAGGAGTGGGATTATGTTGATGGGAAGTAATAGAAAGACTTGGATGTGAACGGATGGAAAGGATCCATAGCAGTAATAACTATTTCCTTAATGAAGGGTTAAACCTTGTATATGTGTATAATCCCTCGTGATCAGAGGAGTGAGTCTGGTAACCATTCTCTGAAAAGGGAGAGCATGCACAACTCTTAGGTTTCTAAGGGAACTGAGAAATGGAATTTTTTTCTGGGTACATGAATTGTTGGGAAGGGTTCTAATCAAGTTTATAAACGAAGTTGTAGAAATATAGACTGATTGAGTGAGAAATCACAACAACCTCCCTTGATTGGTGGATAGGAAACTAATCCGCCAGAGTTCTTGTGGGAGGAGGAGAGTGGTCTTCGTCCCTGACTGTTGCTAAACAAAAGGAAGAATTCTAGGTGTAATGGTTAATACTGATCTTGACCTAAATATACTCTGGATTTATGAACTAGGATATTTAGTAAGTAACATAATTTGAAATTGTATTTGGGCTTTAAGGGAATAGTCCAGATGATATTAGACATTAAATTGTTCTAATTAAGGGAAAATGGTTGACTAAATGTTGATCCTGAATGTCGTAAAGGAAGTGTTGGGGCACTTCTAGAAGCCCAATGGGTCAGATTGACATCTAGTTGTGGAAGGTATCCATATAGATATAGTTGGAAGCTATATTAGCTGCATTGTTACCTTGGGCATGGTTTTAATTTCCCATATTGTATTTATAAGTTGGGTAATGATCTATGGAAATTAAGGCAAGAGTGTTTTCTTGCTAGTTGTTATCATACATAAGAGAGAAAATTAACCTTTGTTGGTTATTATGAAAAGAGGGCAACATCAATGTGAGTTATGACTTTGAGATTAGTCATGTAAGTGACCATAATATTTAACTAAATAACACTAAATTTTAAAACTAAATTATCAAGGTGAATAAAGAGGTGCGAGAGATGCACTTGCATATACACAAATATGTGCATAAATATTTACGAGAATAATATGAATGAAATCTCTCAATTGAGAGGGAAGCTCAGTGAGACTTATCATAAGAATGATTTGAAGATACTTGGGAGAAGGATATAGAATTCTGATATGTCCATGTGTGTGAATGACATGGAAAAAGATGCAATCAATGATATTGCATGATGAACATCTCGACCGTGTGTGCTTATGATTGAGTGCATGGATTTAATGCATTATGAAGATTCTTGATATGAAGCCTGATAGTAATACTAGTTAGGTATGAATGGTATTAAATGTGAAAGTGATGCACATGTATTATATAAGAATATAGGAACACTAAAGGTGCTAGGTGATTGCCTAAATGAGTCGAATGAGAGACAAGCATTACACTTCCCAAAATTTAATGAATACCATGGATGCATGGTTGACTCCATTTTGAAGAGTCATGAAAGTTTTTTCCTTAAGATATCCTTGAATGATAGCTTAAGGGGAATGTTCCCTAGTCCCTCAAGAAAGACTAGTATAAATAAAGGAAAGAGTGGACAAGCAAGGATGCTCTTTTGACATGATAAGAGGCAAATGATTCTTCCTTTGAGGGTCACATGAGAATGATTGTGAACAATCATGAGTTGAATGATTTTAAAATAGAGATGCAGGTGGGATGTGAAATACACGTATGGAAGATACACATAGGTTTATGATTATGCATATGGTTAAGAACATCATAGATGTAAGTGAACAAAACTAGAATATGTGTGGATACATAATTTGGATGCATGAAAAAGATGCATGTTTATATTCCTTATGAAATATTTGGTACCCAGCTAAATCCAACTCAAGGTTGAGGCTATCACAGATAGTGAAGGATATGCAATAAGGAAGTTGCATGCTGAAGGAGTTCCCTGGGGAGGAATTGTGTGAAGACTCCATCAGAAGAACAGAGTCACAACCTTATTGACTGCTGAGAATTAAGAAGCGAGTTGCAAGATTATATATATATATATAAACATGTAATGAAAAGAAGACTAATAATGAATCTTGAACATTCTAAAAATCAAATGGTAACGTGCAAGACACACAAATTCATGATTCATTATGGACAAAAGGATTTGATATTAAAGTATGTTGATGTGTCCTCAGATTTACGATGAGCCTAACCAAGGATGCTTAAGAAACGAGAAGAAATACCACAATAAGAAGTACATTACATAAAGGGGGAGAAGAGGAGGAACACTTTTCTCACCCTAAGAACCCTGAATTGTGTAAGATATTCATAGGATTAAAAGAGCAGTTGTGGAAACCAGTACAACTGGTAAAAGGAAAATAAACTGCCTGAGTATGATTAAATTAATAAATGTGTATGTTTGACTGAATAGGCTTGTTTTAAGCCATGATTAAGAAAAGGCAGTGAGGCCTTAGAGATAACCCAACTTGTTTGAAAATCCCTAGGCAGTGTAGAAAGAATTGAAAGACAGGGAGATCCATCAATACTTTTCTTACTGAGTATTATGTTTTCTCTGGGATGAGAAAATTGGTATGTTGATGAAAGTAAAAGGTTTTGAAACCATAGTGATGATGGTTGTATTGTTGTATAAATAATCGAGATCTGTGTGCGTTGCACTTATGGAAACATTTGAGGATAATGTGATGAAGTGCATAAAGATATGCTAGGAAATTTTGAATATGTTTTATGGATTTGAATGTTATAATACTTTCATTTTGTTTAATATTAAAACTAATGTAATTTTGGCTATGATGGTGGATGCTATGTATAGAAAGGAATTGGAGTTGTTGAGGAAGACAATTTCCAATGATGGGCAACCTCAAATAGAGGATGAACATGAGAAGGCTAAGATTGAAGGATCTTTGACAAGGTATGAAGGGATTTGGTAAGAACCCTTTTTGAAATATTTTATTGTCTTAATGTTATGCATGAACTCTTGAAAGGTAGTTGTATGCCTTGTATACCCAAGTAGGGTATGATTCATGAAGGAGAACCTGAATGATGGAGGTGTGAACCTCTGGTTGTAAAGAATGTTTTTAATCCTTGGAAGAATTCATGAACTGATATGTCATGAATGTATTGACCAATCAAGCAATGCTTAAAGGAATTCATGTGAAACCTTGAGTTTCATGAATGACGATTTAAGGTTGTGATCGATTCAGAGAAGGAAATATGGTTCTGCTAAAATAATAAATATGGATAGAGGATCCATATGGTAATGAGTTGGTTGAATCCCAACACACCTTGGCAAGAGTGCCAAACCTGAAAAGTGATAATATGAAATCAATTCAAGGGTGCATTATGTGTGAATGTGGCCATGGAAATTGGTGTTGGGCCCTTCGTTTTTGAGAAAGAATTGCACAAGTTTTGAATAAGCATGAGTCATGAAAACTTCATCAAAGGCTGGAAGGAAGAATAATAGAAAGCAGTTGTGGATGTTAGCACAACATCACCTAAGCAACAAACAGTTGCAACAGAACAAGAAGGCGATCAAGCCAAACAGGAAAACATAACCCGACTATATATAGGATTGAATATAATTGTAAAAGGGTTTGTTAGGTTGGGTTGATGTTGTTGTCATTCATTCAGTTCGCTGGTTCACTCATTCATGAGTTGAGTAGAGTTGGGTTGAGTCACGTCTATCAGATTCACCCAAGGTTTTGGGATTAGTTTCTACTACTTGTTGTAAGTCGAGAAGAGGAGAGTCTGTAATAAACAAGAACTATCAGTTGGGGAATTAGAACTCTGTGGCTGAGGCCTAGAGCCAAGAGTCTGTACTGAATATCTCTATGTAATTATGAGTCTATAATGCAAGAAAGATCTCAGAGATAATATGATAAAGGAGAACCAAATTTTCAAAATAGGATGTGTCTTTGTATGTTTACTTGTGCATTACATTGTTCCTTTATGGTTTATGAGTTATGTTTAATGGTTCTATGCTTAAAGCGTTATTCATAACATAAGTAGGTTCAATTCTTGTGGTTAGATGTTTCAGATCTGATGTTTCTCTTGTGCAAGAACAACAATGAGTTATGGATGATCTATGGATTCTCTTTGGTATTTTCCCTACCCTTCCCTATGTTTTTGTCTCAGTAGCGCTTTGGGTGAAACTTCTTCTCTTTGGAGGAGATGAAAATGTCAGCGCTCTAGACTATATGGTACCTTTTTTTGGTAACTTGAGAAGAACCATGGTCTGATCAAATCCGCGCCAACAAAATGGTTCCGTTGCTAGGACCCGTGTAAAAAGGGAACCTGTAGGAAGAATTCTACCGCCGATCCATATATCTAGCATCAATCAATGGTGGGAAAGAAACTATGATGCCTTCACATGGAAAGAAGTGGAACTAAGAAGAAAATCAGTGGGAACTACTAGGGAAGCAATATTTTACTCGAAAAGATCAAGCAACCTGTACGAGATTTTATGGGTTAAATTCCCGAAAGAATTTTTTCACTGGATCAAGAGACTCCAAGAAGCTCTAGAGTTCCAGGGATGAGTCAAGAAGATTTGCGCATGGGATACTGACAAGTTAGTATCAATCCAAAGGCTAGATTGCCTAGTCACATGAGCTATGGATTTCTGGGTTAGCACCATGATAGAAGGATACATAATCGAATTTGCAGCTGAGAACCACCAGTATTTCTTGCAAGCAGAGAAAATTTTCAAGAAAGTTACAAGGGGAAGACTGTTAAGAGAGATCCCCCTGTGGATTACTACTTTCTTGGTGGAGGAAGGGATGTTGATTATATCCCCAACCAAGACGACAGCGTAAACACCCTCGCTTGGGGTAGGGCGAGACGGGGTGAAAGTCATGGCATGAGAAAGGGGAAGGGTTCTTTGAGAAATGGGGGGGAAACAACAAAAAACTGATTCGAGAGATGAGCCAGCTTTGAAGAGAGTCGCCATAGTTGAAAAATGGTGGCATGACAAGATCAAGAAAGCTGCAAGACAGTCTGAAAAGCTGAGGAAAGAAGGAGGATCAGTAGAAATAAAGGAAAGACAGATGGAAGAAATACAGAGGATGAAAAGATAGGAATGACTGGCTAGTCAAAGATTGAACGAGAGAGAAGAAAGGAGAGAAATAATTCCCTAGGAGGTGGGACGAGAAGGAGGAAGTGCGGATGTAAGAGAGAAGGAAATTGGCATCAATATTGGAGGAGAAAGAGAAGATTCAACCCCGATGATAGAAGAAATCAGGAATCTAGATGAAGATATCGTCCCAGTGGAAGCTAACGAGACCCCCTAGATCAAATAAAACCACGCCGAAGCCAGTGGTGCCAGCCTCGAATCACCCATACCCCAAGTGTCGTCTATACAAGCAGTAAGTTTGACACTACCTTCTCGTGCAAGTTTTGTTCCAGTACAATTAGTTAATCAGTCACAACTAGGAAGTGAAAGCATAGGGAGGATATTGGGATCCCTTGGTAGATAGAAAGCAGGACCGTTAGGGTTCATATTGATATGAACAACAGGATCAACAATGGACAGCCATACGGGAGGTTTGCCCGCTAGATACCCAAAATTTTTGGGTAAGGGAGATGAAGATGTTGAATAGCACTGGTTCTTTTGCGAAGCAATCTAGAGATCCAGAGGGACTCCAGATGCAAATAAGTTGGTCAATTTCTAGAATACCTTGAGAGGTCACACTCTCAAGTGGTACATGAATATCATCGAACCAGTAGTGACAGGGACACAAGGTCAAGCATTCACACACGACCAAGTATGAACAAGGTTTATAACAGAGTTCAAACTACCTCAGTCAGAACAACATGCTCTGTCTGAGTTGCGTGAGATCCAGTAGAGGGAAGGCGAATCATCTTGGGAGTACAACCAGAAGTTTAAATATGCCATAGGGAGGTTGGCACATCCAATCGACGAAGAAAATCAAAGGGAGTGGTACAATCATGGACTGCTACCTCTGACTCGTATTTTGCTAACACAACAACAGATAGCCACGTTAATAGACGTCTTGGAACAATAAATGAAGATTGAATCCATGGAGGGATACACTGGGAACCTGAGAGTAACCCGACCCCCAGTAGATGCGAATTTAGCAAAACTACAAGGGAAGATATCAACACTTACAAAAAATATTCAAGAGTTGACAATACCCAGACTAGGACGACCACAGGTTTGGTGCACGAGATGCTATACGGAAGGTCATTTGGTGAAAAAATGTCCACAAATAAGGGGGTTGGGACCTCCTCAGAGTCTGACTGTAACCCGACTAGGAACCATGGGAGGATTTGTGCAAGTATCTATGAACTCACCATTCCATCATCCCACCCTATATCACACTTTCCTAGGAGGCCAAGCAGCACCAACAACAAAATATTGTGAGATCTGTTGAACCCTTGGGCATGGACCGAGACAATGCCCCATCATGCAAAAATATTCGACAGTACCAAACACAGTAAACTGCGAGTTCTGTGCATCCACCACACATACTACCAATCAATGCAGACCGTTGGACTCTCTTGCAGATAGGCTAGACCGAACAACATTCAGGGTGAATGAAAACCCACAGGGACTAGGAAGAGGTCAAGGAGGTGGAGCTGGAGGAGACTTCATAGGAGGGAGAACAGGGGGAATAGGACTGAGAAGATGTTACAACTATGATGAATAGGTTCACTTGGTTAGAGATTTCCCTCATCCAAGATGACCATGGTACTCTCATTGTAGATCCAACAGACACACAACCGAAGAATTCCCAGAGCTAATCGCAAAGTAGGAGGATAGAACATGACAAAGAGGAAATAACCTCATCGGTTCAAAGATCAAGAGGATTTCTAAGGGACAATTGCCAAACCTTAATATTGTCACTCGAGGAGGAGAAAATACAGGAGTTGATGTTGATACTCTACCTCAGATTCAGAAAGAAACACCTAAAGAAGACAAGTACGACCTCATAAAGAAAAAAATGTTCTTTAAAGATACCATAGAAGTATTCCAGAATATTCCTAATCATAAAATGTAAGAGAACCCCCCTCAGCCAGATGTATACCCTAAAGTGGCACAAATCCCTGCTTCACCCCCTACACCCAGAAACCCTATAGGCATACCAAGACAACCTAAGAAACCTCAAAATGCAGTTGACCTCTGGTTTCAATTATTCTCTGACAATCTGGGGAATGATCAACTGATAGAGAAGTTGTGCAATGCACTGTACCTAGTCCTAATGAATGAAGAAACCTCAGAAGCAAGGATTTGGGCTAACCTTCTTGAGAATATTACTCAGAGAGTTCAACAAAAAAAAGTAAGAACTGGAAAAGAATTTTGACTGGTAGCCTAGTTAGATGAATTCTAAATTAAAGACGTCATGTTGTATCTAGGGTAATATGTGAACATTTTGCCCAAGAAGATGTTAGGGTCCTAACCCGCACATAGGTAGATCAATATATTCGGATGTAATAAAGGTCAATGTTAATAAGGCATTTCAATAAAATAGAATAAGGCGGATGTAAGAAGACCTAATAGAAGCTTCCGCTTCCAGAAAGATCTTCCTCTAGATGCTTCTCTTAATAGACATATTTAGTATAAATAAGGGTCGAGGGTATGAAAACCCTAGCTTGGAGAT
>SNQJ01S0023851.1:106600-125992 GCA_010110895.2 Picea sitchensis | reverse complement strand
TAGTATAAATAAGGGTCGAGGGTATGAAAACCCTAGCTTGGAGATTATTGTAACAGAGCGTTGCTCGATTGGAGGTTGCCCCCTCGAAGAGGCCTATGAACATTGCTTTCTAAATCAAAGTGTTATTTCTGTTGTTGTTCTTATCTCATTTCTGTGTTATTGTGGAGATTATGCTAGATATATTACTTTTATTCTGCCATTTCTAGCATTTTATTTCTTTTCTGCATATTTATTGTATCTAGTATCTTGCAAGTGGTATCAGAGCACTTTCCTTGGCAGAAATTGTGAGAATTTTTTTTTCAGGGTAGAGATGTATTCCGACGTCTTTAAGCCACAAAGATCTATCTTTATGCACATAAACCCGCGGTTGAGAGATTTATACATGCAGGAAATACAAGTGGTTCTTAAACGCACATTTGTTGGCCACCCTTGTAACCCCTGTTGGTACCCCTTCGAGTGATAGCGCATCAGAAAAAACCTGTGTACGGATCAACATAGATTTCCTAAATCCCTCTTTAGGTAAACCTATCGGCCGCTGGACTGCTATAGTGTCACCGAGAACAACACTCGGGAAGATACTCTCCAGTACCTGGGTAGTTGGGTAGTACGGCTAAGGGTACATTCTATCCTCCTTAGTTAGTGCCTTGAGATATTGGGTCGAGTACTACTGTTGGACCCCACACATATATTAGAGAGCTATAGCACAAGGCAAACCCTTGTCTGTAGAACCCTTGAATACCTAACCCTTGGGGCACAGAAACATAAACAAATTAAAACAGACTAGATCTATTGATGCGCAACTGTCTTCGGGTTTCCAAGTAAATACACATCTCTCTCTGGTTAAGCATTTAGGGATTTCATGACTGCAGTATTATTCAGACTGAAGTATAACTCCAAAGGTGTAAAAAAAAAAAAATGTCTGGAAAGTTTTTCACCATTATTTGAGACCTATTCCATTGGATTCATCTCTCTTCCCTTATCACATTCATCCATATCATTTTTCGGTAATATTCTTGACCCCACCCACCCCTTTTCAGTTCACCCACCCTCATGGCCCATACTCGTAGCCAAGACCTGGAAGCTCGCTTCAACACCATGCAATCCGGTTTCCTCAAAACCCAAAAAGAAGTGAAACAACTCAGTGCTACTATTGCCTCCATCGATTCATCCAGCAATGCTACCATAAATACAACCATGTAGTCCTCAATGGAGGAAATCAAACAAGAACTGACCACCCAGCTTGAATCTGTCTTTGCATCACTTTTCACCAAACTGAAGATCCCTATAGATGACCATTTCTCTGACGCACCTCCAAAGAATGAAGGCGAAAATTCCTCCCATTCCCATACATTTCAGTCCCATCACTTTCAACGTGACATACACCTTTCGCAGGTGGGCGTGACCAAATTTGATGGCTCGGACCCCACTGGTTGGGTAACCCAAATGGAACATTATTTCTCTTTATATGACATTACAAATGACTTGGCCAAACTCCGGTATGGTGTTCTCCATCTAGATCAAGAATGTTGGCAATGGTGGTAATGGAGAAAAACTTCCCGACAAGGGTATATTGCTTGGACCCAATTTTTTATTGAGATTTATGAACGCTTTGACATGGACACCAACCATTTGGACCATTTGACAAAGTTGAAACAATCCAGAATAGTAGAAGACTTCATAGCTGCCTTTGAGCGCCTGGCTTTTTGAACAGAGGGCATGACTGATGCCTTCTTTCGAGAGTGTTTTATCAATGGCCTCAAGGAGGAGATTCGGGCCCATGTCCTCATGGCTCGACCCTCGACTTGGGTGGAGGCTACTAAAAGAGCTAAAGAAGCACAACAGGTTGTATTATCTCAAAACCAAAAACCCTCCTTTATCCCTCGCCCTAAACCCGTCACTCCCACTACTCCCTCCGCTCCATTAAAAATCCAAAAAATGACCAGGGCTGAAATGGATGAATGCCAACCCAAAGACCTTTGTTATAATTGTGATGATAAATATTTCCCAGGCCACAAGTGTAAGGAACAAAATCTTTTTATGGCCATCTCTGAGGATATTTTAAAAGAGGATGTTGAAACTCCCCTTGTGTCTGAGTCACCTAAAATCACTGACATAACCCCTCCCTCAGACCCTCCCAAAGTAGAACGCGTCATTTCCCTCAATGCTCTCACTGGCTTTTCCGCTCCCCAAACCCTCAAGTTAATCGGTTACATCAAGCATTGGAAGGTCATCATTCTGGTTGATAGTGGAAGCACCCATAATTTTATTCATCGCCACATTGCCCAAGAAACTCATTGCTACATCCATGTTGTCAACAATTTCCAAATCATGATTGCCAATGGTGGTTCCATGAAATGTGGAGGGCACTGTGAAAATGTGTGTCTCCAAATTGGTGACTACCACCTAAAATCCCATATGTTTTCTATCGACATGGGTGGTTGTGACATTGTGTTGGGTGCAGACTGGATAATAACTTTGCATCCCATTCTCATGGATTTTAAGGAATTAACCATGCAATTCGACCAGGAAGGCCACCAATATAAATTCCAAGGCATCACTGTTGGTTCACCTAAGGTCATTAGTTCCCATCGCATGGAAAACCTACTCAAAAAAGGTCATTCTGGTGTCATTTCCCAACTCCATGCCATTCAAGCAACAAAGACACCCCCGGTGTTGCATGACGTCCAAGCTCTCATTTTTAAACATCAAATGGTCTTTTCCACTCCCCAAGGCCTCCCTCCTTCCCGCGTTGTTCATGATCATTCCATTCTCCTTGTACCCGGAAGCCTTCCTCCCAATATCTATCCATATCGCCACCCCTTTTCACAAAAAAAATGAAATTGAGAAAATGGTCCAGGAACTCCTTAATGCAGGCATTATCCGCCCTAGTAAGAGCGCTTACTCTTCTCCTATAGTCATGGTCCTGAAGAAATAAGGTTCTTGGAGAATGTGTCTTGAATTCCGTGCCCTCAACAAACTGACCATTAAAGACAAATTTCCCATTCCTATCATTGATGACCTACTGGATGAATTGCGTAGTGCCCAATTCTTTACTAAACTTGATCTTTGCTCGAGCTATCACCAGATATGTATGAAAGAGGCCGACATTCCCAAGATGGACTTTCACACTCATGAGGGCCACTATGAGTTTTTGGGCATGCCCTTTGGCTTGTGTAATGCCCCCTCCACCTTCCAAAGCCTCATGAATCATGTCTTCCATCCCTTTCTCCATCATTTTGTCTTAGTTTTCTCTGATGATATCCTCATCTATAGAAAAACCTGGACAAACCATCTTACTCATCTGGATCAAGTTCTCCATCTCCTCTCTGAGCACAAAATTTTCCTGAAACAGTCTAAATGTGCTTTTGGTGCCTCAGAAGTAGAATACTTGGGTCATCTGGTTGGCAAGGATGGATTCAAGGTGGATCCAAAAAATATTGAAGCTATGCAAGATTGGTCGCACCCAAAGACTCTTAAAAGCTTGCGTGAATTTCTGGGCTTAACAGGGTATTATCGCAAGTTTGTTAAGAACTACGGAAAGATTGCAACACCTCTCACTGCTCTCCTCAAAAATAAATCTTTCACTTGGACTCCAGCCGCTGCTCAAGCTTTTCAAACCTTGAAGACGGCCATGTGCACCACTCTGGTTCTAGCCCTTCCTGATTTCACAAAGACCTTTTTGTTGGAATGTGATGCCTTAGGGAAAGGAATCAACGCTGTCCTTATGAAAGAGGGTCAACCTTTAGCCTTCACCAACAAGAAACTGTCTGAAAGGAATTTGGGCAAACCCATTTATGAAAAGGAAATGTTGGCTATTCTACATGTTGTTGATCTGTGGCGCCCTTATCTCTTGGGGAAATGCTTCCAAATCAAGACCGACCATCAAAGCCTCAAGTACTTTCTAGAACAACGCATTTCTTCCCAAGAGCAAAAAAAATGGGTGACTAAGCTCTTTGGTTATGATTATGAGATCATTTACAAGAAGGGAAAAGACAATGTAGTGGTGGATGCACTGTCCCGAAAATATGAAGAAGAAGGACCCCTTTTTTCTCTTTCCTTCATTGTACCCGATTGGCTCCAAGTTGTACGCTAGGAATGGCTTCAAGATCCCAAAAGTTCGCATCTAATCCAGCAATTACAGACCAAGGCTCTGGCTCCCCCAGGGTACTCTTGGCTCCAGGATGAGCTTCAATACAAAGGTCAATTGTATTTAAGTAAACAATCAAAGATTAAATCCATGGTACTTTTTGAGCTTCATGCTACACCCACAACAGGGCACTCAGGGTTCACGAAAACATATGACAGAGTCAAACATTCTTTTTTCTAGGATGGTATGAAACAACATCTGTAATTTTGTCATTGAATGTGAGGTGTGTCAATGCAACAAGGGAGAAACAGTCAAATCTTATGGCACACTACAATCGCTTCCGATTCCACCGACTATTTGGAAGGATATCTCTATGGACTTTATTACCGGCTTACCCAAATTAGGGAATAAATCAGTCATAATGGTGGTTGTGGATTGCCTTTCCAAGTATTCTCATTTCTGCACTCTTCAACACCCATTTACTGCATCCATGGTGGCTCAACTTTTCATGGACCAAGTCTTTAAGCTTCATGGCATTCCACACTCTATTGTTTATGATCGTGACCCAACTTTCACAAGCAATTTTTGGCAAGAACTGGTTAAGCTCTAGGGCACCCAATTTCATCTCATCACAACTTATCATCCCCAAACTGATGGTCAAATGGAGGTTGTCAACAAGTGTTTGGAAACATATCTGAGGTGTTTTGCCTCTGAAAAAAACATCAGTGGGCTCAATGGATACCCCTAGCCGAATGGTGGTACAACACTTCCTACCATACAACTACTCGCATGACTCCTTTTGAAGTGGTATATGGATAGAAACCACCTTCAGTTCTCTCATAATTATCGGGTACCTCGAAGGTCCAGACGGTTGACCAAACACTTACAGTTCAAGAGGATATTCTTCATACCCTTAAAGAGAACTTGTTCATGGCACAAAATCGCATGAAGCAACAAGCAGATCAAGGTATCTATGAACGTCAATTTACAAAAGGGGATCAGGTGTTTCTGTGATTGCAACCATACAAGCAAACTTCCCTCAAGGCCGAGCATTGTCAGAAGCTAGTGCCCAAATTTTATGGCCCTTATATAGTTCTCAAGCATGTGGGACAAGTCGCATATCAGCTAACTCTGCCCAGTCAGTCGAAGCTACATCCAGTTTTTCATGTTTCATGCTTAAAGAAGGTGATTAGAACTAGGTGCCAAATTCAAACCAACCTTCCTGAGTTAGCTGAAGAAGGATCCATTTGGCTATAGCCAGAAGTAGTTTTGGACCAGCGTGAGCATCTCCTGCGTTAGAGAACCATTAAGGAAGTGCTAGTCCAGTGGAAAGATATGAATCTAGCAGATGCCACTTGGGAACCAGCTACCATTCTGTAGCAGTTTCCACATCTCAAGCCTTGAGGACAAGGTTGTTTTTAAGGGGGAGGAAATGTTAGGGTCCTAACCCGCACATAGGTATATCAATATATTTGGATGTAATAAAGGCCAATATTAATAAGGCCTTTCAATAAAATAGAATAAGGCGGATGTAAGAAGACCTAATAGAAGCTTCCGCTTCTAGAAGGATCTTCCTCTAGATGCTTCTCTTGATATACATATTTAGTATAAATAAGGGTCGAGGGTATGAAAACCCTAGCTTGGATATTATTATAACAGAGAATTGCTCAATTGGAGGTTGCCCCCTCAAAGAGGCCTGTGAACATTGCTTTCTAAATCAAAGTGCTATTTATGTTGTTGTTCTTATCTCATTTATGTGTTATTGTGGAGATTATGCTGGATATATTACTGTTATTATGCCATTTCTAGCATTTTATTTCTATTCTGCATATTTATTATATCTGGTATCTTGTAGAAGACCTGGGAATATTTAGGCAAAGCAAGACTGACATATTCCCCAATTCAGTTAAGAATGGAAAACCAATACTGTATCTTTCCCATAAGAAGATTGGAAAACATGGAAATCGATGTAGCAGGAGTAAAAACAATGGTTGACTTTGAAGTCATTAAGATCATGGGAGACAAGGACCCCTACCCTACACTACTTGGCATCGACTGGACCTATGAAAATTATGCAGTAATTGACCTAAAGAAAGATACCATGACTTTTGAAGCTGAGGGAATCAAGGTAGTTCAACCTTTGGATCCATACGTAGGACCTAGGTACACAGAACCAACAAACAATAATATGGAAGGAGAATACCTAGACCAACTGTACACAGTAACAACTAGGACAAGAAACAATTATATAAACCCCACTGTGGATGGATCAGTAAGCTGGTGAAGTATCCAGTTAGTAGTCGAAGATTCAAAACTGGCTTTTGATAGTTGGCAACAAGGTTTGCATGAAAGATTCTCAAGAAGATGCACAATTATCAGAATGACCAGATGGGTTGGGATCGAAGTCAGAGAACCCCAAATATACGATGGCACCTCATATCTAGGAAATGTTTTGCAGAATATGGAAGAAAATGTGGGAGAAGATCAAATAATCTCGATACTAAATATAGATTTTCAAAACACCCCCGCCAAATGGTGGGCTACTCATAAAGTTTCATTCAGAACTTGGGATGAGGTGAAGAAATCCCTCATGCACAGGTTCTAGAATAGGGAGTAGTTAGAATCAAAGATGAAGATGGATCTCCATGTTGCACAACTGTTCAGCAGAGAATCATACCCATACACATTCAACAGTGCATAGCATAGTGGCAGGCCACGGAGATACCCTCTCACTTCTGGGTTCAGTTATTCCCCCATTCTCTAGGCCCAATCCTGAAAGATTGGTTTATACATGAGGAAACCAGACAACAGACCTGCGATTGGCAGACACTGGCAGCTCAATTTTGCAAAGACTTCTCATTTACAAGTAAGTACCTAGAGATTGAACTAGTCCTACAAAAGATTAAAGAACTTCTTTTTACAACCAATAGTAATAAAAGATCAGATCTTGTAGTATGTCCCAAGCATACCCAAGAACTTCAGAGTAAACCCCACTTACCCATGATTGAAAAGCCTATAGAATGTTATCAGATTAGAAAATATTCAAAAAGCCTAGATGAATTAGAAGAACTGAGAAACCTAGCAATCAAAGAGACCGAGGGGAACACAGAAATCCAAAATACCATACCTAGCCAAACTGATAGTTCCTACAATCACCCATTGAAATTGCAGAAGCTTAAAATAGGGACCGAAGAGAAACCCAAAATAGCTTTGGTAGGAGATTACAGAGTCTACTGAGGGAATATAAAGATTTATTCCCAAAGACTTTCTCAGAATTGAAGGGAATCAAAGGAGTTATGGGAGAAATTAAGATTGAGTTAAAACCAAGATCCAAGCCTGTCAAACATAGGCCATACCATCTTAAGCCAAGAGTAAAAGAGAAAGTCAAGAAGGAGATTGATAAGATGCTAGAAGAAGGTCTCATTTTTCCAATAGAATAAGCAGAATGGGTCATCTTGATAGTCATTCAAAGCAAGAAAGACACTGAGGATATTAGAGTCTGTGTGGACTACAAAAGCCTCAATTCATCCTATGTGCATGACCCTTTCCCAACACCCTTTACTGATGAGTTTCTAGAACAAGTTGCGGGGAAGGAAGCATACTCATTTACAGATGGATTCTCAAGATACCATCAAGTTAGGATTGTTGAAGAGGACAAGAGAAAAACGACCTTCATTACTGAATGTGGATATTTTGCATACAATGTGATGCCATTTGGTTTAAAGAACGCCCCTACAGTTTTCTCTAGGATTGTGATAGTATCCTTTAGAGAGTTCATTCACAAGTTCATAGAAGTTTATATGGATGATTGGACAATATATAGTCTGCTTAAGGAACATGTCGCACTGCTAAGGCTAATGTTTGTCAGATGTAGAAAGTTACAAATCTAATTAAATCTCAGGAAGTGTATCTTCTGTGTGCCACATGGAAATTTGTTGGGCCACATAGTCTACCGAGAAGGAGTATTGGTAGACCCAGCTAAAGCTGTGGCAATTGCAAATATGACATCACCTACAAGTATTAAACAGTTTCACTCCTCACTAGGACATACAAGCTACTATTGTAGGTTCATTCGAAGATATGCCAACATTATCGCACCTTTGGAAAACCTCTTGAAAAAGGATGAAACATTCCAATGGACTTCTGAATGTGACAAAGCATTTGAAACACTTAAGGAGAAACTCATTACAACACTGATTCTGATATTCCCAGACTAGGAGAAGGAATTTCACGTCCATGTGGATTCTTCAGGAATTGCCTTAGGAGCTATCCTAACACAACCTGGAGATGGAGCTATGGATCACCCTATCTACTTTGCAATTCGGAAGCTGTCACGAGCAGAGCGCAACTACACAATAATAGAATGGGAAGGATTAACAATGATCTACACTTTACAGAAATTTAGACATTATCTATTAGGGTCTCATTTTAAATTCTTTACTGGTCATTCAACATTAAAATACCTAGTTAAAAAACTTATGTTGGAGGGAAGAATTTGCAGATGGATCTTGTTGAGTCTCAGTATTGACAACTCTATTACCCTATATTACCCTCTATCTGAGCCTATTCTACCTATGTTATGAGTGTATACTTGATTGTTTCCTCCATAAATACACTTAATGACCTTGTTCATATGCATAGAGAGGTAACTTATGACTAAGGCATGATTCGTTTAGTTTTCTTGATTAAATTCGATTAAATGATTGATTATGTGTGTTCCTAATCACTTTGACTCTTAAGAAGCTTCATCTGGTACTGCAACCATAGCATGATCCGGTACCATGTCTGATCCGGTAGCAATGTTCCACCTATTCTGATACTCCACATCATATCCAGTACCAAATCAACATTGCATCCGGTACCAACACACTCAACATTTCATCCGGTACCAGTCTTTCACCTGATCCGGTACTAAAACCCTATCTACAAAATTTCGGTACCAACTGTGCTAATCTGGTACTAGAAATAATTCGATTTTTTGGAATGCTCTAGACGAAAATCGGGAACATGGGTTTTGTCCAGAATGATGTTTACATACGGAATTGTGAGTCAGAATTCAGCCATCTCACACATGTGGACCTCCAGCTTAGGGGGAATGATTCTACCAAAATTAGTAAAAAAACTCAAACTTCTAACTTGCGCCTCGATTTTTGTGTATATGGTATCATATCTGGAAATTCGAAGGTATGGGTTTTGTCTAGAATATTGGAAATTGAGTAAAAGTTCAACAATTTTTCAAAATTAGAATTGGTTTGGGAGATATGGGTGGCGCCCTAACTCGAATTTTCCCAAATTGATAAAAAACATAGATTTGTGGGATTTATCCTAAAATTGTGAAAATTGTTTTCTTAGTTTGGGGATTTGGTTTCATCCATTTCTCAATGGATTTTATGTATAAATAAGACCTCATAGGTCTGAGTGAAGGGGGGAATTATTATGATTTAATATTGGTTCTTGGAGAATGATACACATTGTGATGTTGAATGAGATGTTGAACTGTTGATTCAATCAATCAATTGAAGGAATGAAAATGTCGTTTTGTACAATTCATGGGAATGAGTAAACTGCTTTAGTCTGCAATCTCTTTAGAGGTACCTTCTTGGTTCGTCAATGGCCCACTGCCCCAACCAAGGTAAACCTCACTGTACATGTTTGTGTGATTGTGTGAGTGTGCACATTTAACAATTGTGTTTTGTCAATGATTTTAAATGTATTTTAATTACAACACATAATCGCTTGTTTTTTAATCAGTTTGAGTAATTAGACATTGAACATAGTAGATAAGTTCCATTTTCATTTATGCATATTGATATTTAGTTAACAAGAATTGGATAGATGTGTGTGATTGTTAAATATGCAATTGTTATTGTTTTGAATTTATGATTGTGTTTCTCTTAGTAGGTACAGGAATCATAAGACTTCATCTCTCACCTTCATGCTCCATGTAATGAAGTCTTTCATGCATATTGACTGCCTCCTGTATTGAAGAATATTTGATTGGCATTGATAGTGTTATGATCGTTTTATTTCTAAGAGTGGATAAAGTGGATTGTTGATCACTGTTTTGATTGCTACAGGAAACAAGCTCTTAATTTCATCTCTCTAATTCATAAGTCTGGAATGAACAGACTTGTCACCTAAGAAAGAATCATTTGATTGATTATTTTTCTTGAGAAGTTTTATTATCAGTTTTCTCTGCTAAATTTGAAGTTGTGTGAAGCATTTAGATATCCTAAAACAGAGTGTTAAATTGCCGATTAGTTTAGTTTCTACAGATAACAGATTCAAAGTCCATCTTTCCACTTCATGAAATTGTAAATGGACAAGGCATTATCTGAGAAAAATCTTTTGAGTGCATGATTGCAAGTTTTTCATTCGAATTTCCGAATTGTGTGGAGAGTGTTATCTTTGAAAACAAAGTATTTTTTTATTGAATGTTTCTTATTTATGCTATACTCATTAGACATAGGAACCTATCTGTTATCGGCACATATAGTGCATTAACGCTACTGATTATGAATCTTGGTTGATAATTTATGTTTGGTAATATATTATGCAAATAATTGCACCAACAGCTCCTGTCATTTCAAGAATTTTCCTCTGAAGTCATCATCAAGCCAGGACGATGCAACGTCGGACCCAACCATCTATCTAGACTAGAGTCAAGAGAAAGTGGCGGAGCAGTGGATGACCAGCTCCTAAATGCATATTTGTTTAGAATTGAGGCCATACCGAAATATCTGGAGGACATAACAATCTTTCTCAGTGCAGGGGCATTTCCTGAAACATATTTCGCAACCCAGAAATGCCATATGGTCATCCGAGCAACAGATTATCATATGATTTCTAGGCAATTGTACAAATTAGGACTAGACAACATCCTCAGACGATGTGTCCTAGATCATGAAAGGTAGGATATACTCTGGGAATGCCATAGTGGAATTCCAGGAGGACACGTAGGAAGAAAGGAAACAACGCAAAAAGTTTTAAAAGTAGAACTGTGGTGGGAAACACTTTTCAAAGGTGCAAAAGCATACGCCAGATTGTGTGATGTTTGTCAAAGAGTGGGCAAGACGTCATGCCGAGATGAACTTCCATTACAACCCATTAGAGTGCTACAGGCATTTGAGAAATGGGCAGTTGACTTCATTGGGCCAATCAACCCCACAGCTAAAAATTCAAAGGCAAGGTACATCATTACCGCAACTAACTACCTTACTCGTTGGGTAGAAGCAACAATGGTATAGGACTATTCAACGGATATTGCTGCCAAATTCATGTTCAAAAATATCATTACCCACTTCGGATGTCCCAGGAGCCTAACCAATGATCAGGGTAATCATTTCATTAGCAGTACCATAGCAAAACTTACAACATAATTTATGATTCAACATCATAAGAGCAGTCCATACCACCCAAGGCCAATGGAACAGTTGAAGCCTTCAACAAAATCTTGGAAAAGGAACTAACAAAGGTCTGTTGCGTAAACCGAGAGGACTAGGACGATAGAGTTCCAGCGATACTATGGGCCTACAGGACAACCACAAAAAAAATCCATAGATACACATCGTTCCAGCTTGTTTACGGGAAAGAGGCAGTGGTGCCCACAGAGTTCATAACTCCAAGTCTATATATTGCACAAGCCACACATATGACAGACAAAGAATCATTGACACAAAGACTTGTGGAGCTACAAGAACTCAAAGAAACCATATTTCTAGCAGACTTCCATCAGTCGGCTGAAAAGGAAAGAAAAAAATCTTGGCACGACCAACACATCAAGACCAAGGTATTTACACAAGGGGACAAGGTGTTACTCTACAACAGCCGATACCAGAAGCATCCTGGCAAGCTACGCATGCATTGGTTGGGACCCTTCAAAGTTGTGGATATCCAACCATCAGAAGCAGTCCGACTCGTGCAACTGGATGGTGTGTTATGAACAATATGGGTGAATGGCGCTTGCCTGAAGCCCTACCTATCTCACAACTGAGAAGAAGGAGAATTTCTCCAGTCTGACGAAGCTCGTACAATAGTTAGATTTGAGTTTCATTTCCTTTCTGAAATTTTGTAAATTCAGTTAATAATGTCCAGGTGTGCAGTGTTGTGCCATAACATATAGTTCATTTGTTTTATTTAAGTTTTCGTTGATACAGAGCTGATGACTCAGTAGTACAGAATTGGAAGCATGAGGAAGTCCATTAATGACAGTCATTAAAGATGACGGGGACAACCTTTGTGGTCAGAGAGGCCACGAATCACAATCCAATATGTGTCAAAGGCCATGAAAACCCATTCCAATCACACCCTTTATTTCCATTCCATTACCCCGAATGTCACCCGTTAAGCCATAAATCTGCATTATGCCAAGATGTCATCGAATTTTATGCCAGGATACCCGCCCGACAAACCGAATGGTCTCAATTCGGCCACGTCCCTATTCCACCCAAACGAGTAAATACCAAGATCACCCAATTGGATTTACCTTGATTAAACTGTCCCATTGGACAACTCACACCCTGTTACGTCTATACAGTCATGATGAGGAGAAGTTATTGCTAAAACTTACCCGTTAATCTAGACATAAGAATCTCAGAACTCAAATGAGAAATTATTGTTTCTAAAACAATCATAGCCCTTTCCGAACTCAGCCATGCAAACCAGTGAGGACCATTGCCAAAGTTGTAATTGTAGCCCTAGTTCTTAACGACCACAGAAGCACTAATGCCAAGAGCCACAGTAAGAAGGAACATCATGACTAAAGAAGCAGTACCAGATGAGCTTTGTGACCCCCAGTTCGTGATTATAGGTCATCTCAAAGGGAAGATAGAGCATGTCAAGCTACTCAACCTTGAGTTCATGGTTTCAACCTTGTTTCCACAGATGAACCCAGATGTCTTTTGGTAGTTAGCTCCGGATGGAACTGGAGATATGCACTTTATACTGAAAAAGGAGTTCATCAACCTATTTAACTCCACCATCATGAACTTGAGAGACTTAGCAGTATTTGGCACCACTGGCGAAATTGCACACTGCACGAAGTTTATGATTAGCAGAGTGCACGACAAAATTCTATGGTTGGATAAGCGGTATCCACTCCATGCACAAGATATCCAGAATCTCACTGGACTATCCTCCAAAGGAGAGGATGTGTCGAAGGGATTTCAGGGCCCCAACAAGCATGGGAAGAAGAAAGGCGAGCTTAGCCTCTACGAGAAGTTTAACACAAAAAGAGGAGGACGCACAACAATCATTGAACCAATACTGCCCAAAACTGTTTGGATTGGTTGTTACGTCATAACTAGCAAGGTTATGTGGTCTTACTACAAGGCTGAATGTACTTTAGATGTCCTATCAGTCATCGACTTTTGTACACATGGAGCAGTGTTTAATTGGTGTAGTTTCTTGTTGGAGGAACTACTAGTAGATTGCAAAGAGGTGCAGGAGAAAGGAGGCACCTTTACCTATGGATACCTACTTGTGGCATTTGCAATGCTCAAATGGAAGTCACCTGTGGGTAGACAACTGACAATACCAGATAAAGGGCACCTGGAGAATATGTTTGATCCATGGTAGTCCAGAATAGACTCGGAGAACACAACACTCAACAACACAGCATTTTCCAAATGGTATAATGCTATGATAGACACAACACAGAGGTCACGCATCCCGTAGGAGATTCTCAATAATAACACGAGGAATATTACATTCAGCATGAACCAACACAACACATTCGTCTGTCTGAGGCATGCCAGTAGGGAACATTTCCACACACGGATGCTACCATTCTATTTGGATGAGGAAGCCTTAGATAAAGAAGTCATGTCATGGCTAGGAGTCAAATGAGGCCAGTGTAAATCAGGAATTCATTACATTTTGTTTGTCGAGTTGGTCAAGAAAAAACACAAGGAAGCAGGAGAGGGACCTAGCTCAGGCCCCAAGCCAAAGAAGCCAGACGCTCCGACAGAAATAGATTTAGAGGAGGAAGAAGAAAGACTGCAGCTGGAGATGAGGAAAATCCCCCCCAACAGTTGCCACCCAATGTCGTGTTTTCAGGTGCGCAGGTCACCCAGATCCTGGGCATTGTGCTTGGCACCAAACCAATGGTGAAGAGGCCTAGAATGGGGGTATCACTGAACAAACCCATGAACCCACAAACCCTTGCATCTTCTGCTCCTCAGACCCATTCCATGACCAAAGCCACCACTATCATTGAAATTCAAGATGACTCAGACCCTGAAACAATTCTGGCTACAGTCATCATTGAGAAACCCCCACCACTCCAATTACCAAACCTCCTCACTTCCATTCCACATCATACCATAGCCTCAAAAATGATGTAGCTCGACCATTGAGAGATAGAGGAATGACAACCCTCACAGACAACCAGAGAATCCCCCAAGCCCAGTTCAGAAATTCCTGACCCTGACCCTAAAGCATCAAAGCAACCCATGATGATGGATGTCCCAGATCCAAACCCTGAGGAACAACAACCTGAGTCTTCAGCAAAGGAAGAATTCGTCCAAAGCATAGAATAGATGGAACCTGACCATAACCCGCAAATCCCCTCACCACCCAAGGGCGAGGATGTCCCAGAAATCACGACGCATGATGTAGAAGCACTAGAAGATATGGAGATACCAGATGTGCACAATGCGCCAAAATCAACAACGGATCTGGGTATGACCACCATGCAAGCGTAGATGGTGCAAGTTATCCATAACCCCCAACAATGTGCAGAATTGATGCAACTCTGCATAACCAAAACCGAGGTTTTGATGCTCTTACCTGCAGACCTAAGATTGAGGATTGCACTAGAACCACCAACAAAGGACGAGGTAGAAACTTTCTCAGACCATTCAATAGGTAGTGGACTCCCACTACAATGGCGAGTACCCACTGATGCAGCTCCATCATCTATAGACTTGGTACAGTGGCCAGAATCATAGTTGTTCAGACTAATCAAAGCCTCCACAAACCAACAAGATCAAAGGCTCTAGGACGTTGAGAGCTCAACTGAGCTTTCCAGGAAAGAAAAGCTATATGCCTAACATGTAGAATTTAGGAAAAATGTGATAGACTCCTAGCCCAGCGCAAACTAGAAAAAGTGTGGGAAGAACTTGCAAAATCCTGGTTAGAGATTCAGAAGGTTGCACCCAACCTACCTGAAGCCATCGAAATAAGATAACAAGAGAAACAGATCGAGTTGTTACAAGAGGCATGGACACAACTCACTACACGCATGGAGCAGATACAAGAAAAGCTACAACAAGTCCATCAAGAAGCAGAACAACAGCCTCGACAGCTGCAGGACCAAATGCAGAGGATAATACTGCAAGGAAACAATGCTCGAGTGACACTACATAAGAAGACAGCGGACAGCACTAAAATCTTCAGAGAATTCAGCGATTGGATGGGCATCATCACTCAACGAAATCAAGTCCTGGAGGAGGTATGCACAAATATCCAGGTGTTGAACGAGGAAGTTGTGGTCACAATGGACCCCATAGACCAGCAACAAAGGTTTGATCAAATCCATCAGGCCGACAATGAACTAAATTCACTCTATGAAGCACAGTCTATAGCCAAGAAAGAGCTACGCGATTTTTGACCGGTAATTCTAACTACCTATATGAAAATGAACCAGGTCGACGCAATAGTTGACTCTGAATGGAACTCGTTGGTTGTAGCGAAGCCAAAGGATTATAGGAAAGAGACGACCCAATAGTTCTTGGCAGAATCATCACTTCTCGCTCGAAAATGGCAGGACAAAGTTGAAAGCTTTCACGGATTAAAGCACAGATCATTATAGCTAGTTCCATAATTGGGTCGTTCATTTGAGGAGGTAAAGGAAGAAAAGGAAAAAAAAAAAGAGCTCAAAGAAGAGGAAAATACGGATAAGGGAAAGAAACAACTTCTCCTAGAGAACATGAAGGAATCAAGTGCTTGACTCGAGGACAAGTCAAGGATTATGGTCGAAGCCTGTTGGGTCCTTCGTTTTTGAGAAATAATTGTGCAAGTTTTGAATAATCATGAGTCGTGCAAACTCCATCAAAGGCTGGAAGGAAGAATAATAGAAAGTAGTTGTGAATGCTAGTGCGACACCACCTAAGCAACAAACAGTTGTAATAGAACAAGAAGGCTAGCAAGACGATCAGGAAAACATAACCTAGCTATACATAATACTGAATATAATTGTAAAAGGGTTGGTTAGGTTGGGTTGATTTTTTTGTTGTTCATTCAGTTCATTGGTTCACTCATTCATGAGTTGAGTAGAGTTGGGTTGAGTCACGTCTATCAAAGTCGCCCAAGGTTTTGGGATTAGTTGTTGCTACCTGTTGTAAGTCGAGAAGAGGAGAGTCTGTAATAAACAAGACCTATCATTTGTCGAATTAGAACTCTGTGGATGAGGCCTAGAGCCAAGACTCTGTATCGAATATCTCTATGTAATTCTGAGTATATAATGCAAGAAATATCTCAAAGATAATATGATAAAGGAGAACCAAATTTTCAAAATAGGATGTGTCTTTGTATGTTTACTTTTTCATTACATTGTTCCTTGATGGTTTATGATTTATGTTTAATGGTTATATGCTTAAATATTTGTTCATAACGTAAGTAGGTTCAATTCTTTCAGTTAGATGTTTCAGATCTGATGTTTCTCTTGTGCCAGAACATGAATGAGTTATGGATGATCTATGGATTCTCTTTAGTATTTTCCCTACCCTTCCCTATCTTTTTGTCTCAACAACGCTTCGAGTGAGACTTCTTCTCTTCGGAGGAGATGAAAATGCCAATTCTCTAGACTACACGATACCTTTTGTTGGTAACCTAAGAAGAACCCTGGTCTGATCAAATATGCACCAACAATTGGCACATTGATTAAATTCACTTAATGTTGAAGTGCATCTGGAAAGGTTGATATACTAAACTAATGCAAGTGTAAGGAATGAAATTTATTTTTTCTTTATATCCTCGAATAGATAAAAGTGATTTGATTGTTAGTGTGCACAGTCTGAAAACCATTTGTGAACCACTGCAAGTGTGCAATGAACATATAATTAATGACTTGTTTGGTTAAGGAATGTTGGAATTGCAGGAAGCAAAGGGTCTTGGATATGGCAGCTTTGTAAGCCCATATGGAAGAACAAAATTTCTTACTGAGCCAAACTTCTATGGGAAGAAAGTGCCATAATTGGTGGATCTAGTTCTGTTTGAAACAGATCTGAAAATAAATGAGGGAATTGGAAAATCTATGGGTTACCTATTTTCAATAAAATTCTGAAATTTAAAATTTATGATGATGTCTCATAAATTTTTGAATACCTATGATACAGGTGAGAAGAAACGATCTGTCCATAAAGGATAGATGAAGGCTATCAAGCTAAAAAACATGAAAAATGGCTACTATTGAGACATGAGAACCCCATAGTAAGTCATGATCGACTGGAATATGTTTTGTTGAGGTAAAACATGCCAGAGGGATGCCTCGACAGAGCAAGTCTGAGGGACGCCTCGACTCTAAGGCTTTATGAAGTATTTGGAATTTTTCCTGTGCAAGAAAACCTTGGCAAGGCAAGATGGATCACCTGAGGAACTGTATAAAAGAGAAGGGGATGCCTAAGCCTGGGCTTGGAGGGTGAGTCTAGAGGGTGAGTGACTACAAGGAAAAGGAGACTCTGATAATTATTGTAAACTATTGATTGGGATCATGAACATAATGGGTATTTCCAGGAAAAGCAATGATCCTGGATAACAAGACATCCATGTGGATACAAATCCACAAATTTCACAGATGAGTATTGTGCTAAATTGTGAAATTTCCCTAGAATTTTATACAACAGTAAAAAAAAATCGCATGAGACTATGATTAATGTGCTTATTGTCCAAAAATTATTGAAGGCAAGTGATGAAGGTTAAGAGTCTGGAAAAGGACCTGACCAAGAAAGAAGGTCAAAATTCTAAAGCGACTGAATGAGAAAGGAATGACATGTGTTACTGAGAAATAACACCGAGGATGATGTTCCCTTTTTAAGGGGGAGGGGATTGTAACATCCCTGTTTCCCCCAACTTCTAATTAATCATTAACTAGGATTACCATGTTGTGTCATGGGGATGATGTAAATGTATTATTCTTTGAATTTCCAATAACTGACTGTGGGGGTGAAGCCTTGAAAGTACTATCCATGATATAACTAGAGGAAAGAATGTTAAAACTATAAGAGAGGGTTCATTTTGTCGAATGAACCCAAATTTACCTTTGATGAGTGTTATCGCACAATTTGTAGCTAGGTAAAGTGGCTATGAAGTAGAAGGCCAAACTGGCATAACAGGAACCTATCCCACCCAATGTCACCATGATGGGGAGGTTAGGCCCAGGGGAGACGTCCCCAGTAACCTGGAGTTTTGAAGAGGCAAAGGTTTAAAGTTCAAAGTAAAGTGCCCCCTTCACAGGTCACCAACAAAACAGATAGTCCGGCTAAACAACCAATAATGAAGTGTAGGCCCAAAGAAGAACACCTGCCCGGGACAAAGAAAACCAATATATATATGCAAGCTATGATTCAATGGGTTAGTACTTCAATAGACTATCTTATATCAATGTATAAGCAATTGCAAAAATAAATATTGACAAGGTCAATGTTTGTTAATATAGCAATGAAATAATGTTACTTCACCAATAAATATCAAGATGTTATAGAAATCAATGTATCCAATCAATCCCTCATTCAATAAATGCTTTAAACACCACCCAATTGCTTAATAAATGAAAATTGTTGCATCAAGATGAAATAACCAAGGGTGACGTTAGCTTTTTTAGGGTTAGTAGTTAGTTAGGGTTTCAATTTATAAGAGGTTTTGAGAGTTGTTTAATCACTTTCACTTCAACGTTGGAGGCTCAAGAATAGTGCCTAAGGGTTATGGAGTCAAAATGGTGAAGGACACACAAGTTGAAGGGGATGAGATTCAAAGGACAAGAGGGAAAGGTTTCAAGGTGTTGCAACAATAGGGCCTTAAAGATAGAACCCTAGGGGAGAGAGGCTCACTCCGATGTTGCTTAAGAAAGGCCTTGTGCTCTCTCCTCCTTCCCGACAAATAGCTAGATCAAAGACAAGTAAAATCAAGACAAGAGAGTTTAAAGAGGGAGAGTGTTGCAAAGGAAAGGCTCTTTCATCAAACCCTAAAAGAAAAATGGCCCTAGGTGTAGATAACCTAGGCCTGGGACATCCTCTTCCTCTTGAAGTTTAAAGGTACGACTAGCTTAAGGGAAGAAGAAAGAAAGAGTGTAGCAATGGCTAGGCTCT